>BSBK01004011.1:127500-405000 GCA_027943335.1 Chamaecyparis obtusa | reverse complement strand
GTGTCATATATTCTTTCAAAGAGAAAAGTAAAAGCTAGTAGTAGCATCAAGAGGTGCATGTTTTGTACAAAGTTTTAGACCATGGAATGAAGAGCATGAGACTATCATCACATCAATCCTTATGAGTTGTGAGATAAAAAAAGATTAAAGGCATTAGATCTTACAAGGTGTAAAGGATAAAATACGGATGAGGTCCTAGGGCAATGGCTTGCACACAAAAGAGACCCCAAAGCCAATATTTTACACTTACATTTGAATTGTATTAATATAGAAAGTAAATATAAATGACTAATCTTGAAATGAAGAGATAAAGGTACTTACCTCCAAAAAAGAATCGGCTGAAAACCCTATCAGATGATCTCAAAAACTGTTGATTTTGACATTGTTGAATTGAAACTCTGAGATCTAGAAAACCTAGAAATCTTTTTCTGAGATTGAATCAGGTCAAAATCAAGGTTGTACCTGACTAGGTTAGGATCAAGGTTGTACCTAACTAGGTCAGGATCTACATTTTTATTATGAAGGTCGATTCTGACTTTGTTTGTAGATCCTGGAAGTTCATCGAAAAGGGTATCCAAATCTGCTCTCAAATCCCAAATTTCGCACACGTATTTGCAAGAAAAAGATGATTTTTATTGTTTGTTTGAGGGGTTTTCCTTGGTCAAACCCTGGTTTGGAATTAACCTTAATATTGAAATTGAAATGGAGAATGCTAGCAAGTAGTAGAACTAGATCTAACAATGAAGCTATGATATTCAATAGATATACAAATTGTATTTGAAATGTAATCAAGTATATTGATATGAAAGCTTGAACATGTAAATCAAACCTCCATGATTGTATGCTTGGAATCCACTTTGAGAGAAGAATGAATAGATCTTGAAGATGGACAGGATCTTGAAGGAAGATCACACCATCATGATGGCTAGATCTAGGGTTTGGAATGATGAATCTTGAATGCTTTAACCAAATCCCTTCAATGGCTTGAATGCTTGAATCCTTGATCTTCAATGGAGAACTTGGATGGAGAAGAGGACTTGAATGCTTGAATGGATGCTTGCTTGATCACCTTGAGAGCTTGAGAGAAATTTCTTGAGGATGAGATGACTTGATTGAGAGATATGTTCTCACAAAACTTGATGGAGAAAATGAGAGAGGAAGGCTCCCTTTTATAGTGATCTAGGGCACAAGAGGGGCCTCATAGAAAACAATAATTAAGGGCCCATGGCACAAAACTATAGAGAGGTGCACATAGAGGGAAATTAAATTAAATTCTTGACACAAAACTCTAGGACGGGACCACCCTTAATATAGAAATAAAATAATTATTTAAGAGCCTTGTTACAAATTTCAAGGTAAGGCCAACCCCAAAGTTAATTTTAGCATTAGGCACAAAACTCGAGAAAGGATAATCTCCAATAATAAATTAGGAATCCTATACAAATATCAAGAAAGGTCCACCTCAAATATAAATCTGAGAATTTGACACTTAATCTGAGAAATAGTGGCCCCGAAGAGGGAAAATGCAAGATTTTGATGAAACCCTGAAACTGGAAGATAACCTTGAAGGTTCCAGACCCTAGGGTCAAGGTCAAGCTCAAACCTAACTAGGTTAGGGTCGAGGTCGATCCTGACCTGTTCAGGCTCAAGTTTGACTTTGACCCCATAAGGTCGACTTTGACCTTATGGTCAAAAACCTTAGGTGCATAGTCCAGAATGCAAGGAAAATGCCAGGAAGAAGTGGGAAATGGGGTAGAACAGGGGGAAAAGCCATATCCAAGTTGAATATCCATTCAAGGTGTTCGACATGACTCCAAACCACTTACTCGGAGGGCTAAACACTCTTAACATGGAAGTGCTTCCATTTTAAGATGATACATTAAGCCCCCACTTTAGCAAGAGTGTGGATTCGATGCAAACTCTTGGTAAAGGAGAAGAAAGAGGAGATCCAAGTGGATTTACAAAGAGATAAAATAACACTTAGCTAAGGACAAAATCCCCCAGGCTAAGGATCCTAACTCAAAATACACGCACAAGGGTGCAAAATGAGAAAACTAAAAGAACAAGGGTTAGCACTAAATAACCCAAATCAATTAGCATAAGAAAACTTGCTAAGAAATATTTCTCATACTAATATCATATTTGGAAAGCTATCATAAAAGCATAAATGATTACATAGGAAAGACAAGAGCAACACTATAAATAACATAGCTTCATGATCCCGTCCTACTAGCATGAAAGAAGAAAAGAGAGAAAGGGAAAAGAGTGATTACCTTGCCCAGTAAGATGTCCACCTTATCGTGAATCACCCTGGAGGGAGAGCCCAACAGGTTCACCCATAAACTGTGCCTGCAATTGTAATGCATCTTCTGACAGCTTCTAGAATATCCATAGATCCACCTTCTTGTATCACTATGAATATAAAATGCATGTCTCCTCAAGATTTAGAAACTTATGTACATTACCTTCGGAAGATTTAGCATATAGGTGCATGTCTTTTCAGGATCTAGCAACTTATGTGCATTACCTTTCAAGATTTAGCATATTTGAAATTGGAAATGTGTGTCCCTTCAGGATTTAGCAACTTATGTGTGTTACCTTCAGAGGATTTAACATATTGAAAATTTTGAAAAATGCGTGTCTCCTCGGGATGTAGCAACTTACGTGCATTACCATCGGAAGATTTAGCTTATAAATGTGTGTCTTTTTAGGATTTAGCAACTTATGTGTGTTACCTTCCAAGATTTAGCATGTAAAAATAAAAAAATATAGTACAAGGGAGGCCCTATATATGTCCCCCTCCTTAATATGGAAAAAACATACTATTTTGACATGTTAAGGAAATAAAAGAACAAGGATAAAGCCTTCTTCAACATCAAGACAATATCCACAAACCACACCCATTCCAAGCCAAGAAGGTCACAACTCCAATGAGGCCATGAAAGGGATGAATGTAAAGAGATATCATGCAAGAAGTGAAAATAAAGTAACCCTTATGAGGGATAGCACACAATTCAATTTCCAAGGTGAGAGATATATCAACCATGAAAACCCAATGTCAAACAACAAAAGAGGTTTTTATCAAGGACATAGGTCCTCAATGCAAACCAAAATTTTCACGTATGATTGGATGTCACATAATAGATAAATACTGCTTAACCAAGGAAAGAGGTGAATCTTAGAAAGATAGAAAAGAAGGAGATGGCATCCTTGGCCCCCAAGTATAGGACAAAGATGGAAGAGGATACCTACTTCACAATGTAAGGAGATATCCTAATTTACAATAATGTATACCATATGCTTAGCGAGGGGTATTGACCCCTACATCCAAGAATATAGATAATTGTGAAAAGGATATATCACTCATGGAAAAGGATCCTCAAAGAAACAGATCTTATCAACAAGACCCCCACCAAAGAGGAGTGCTTTAGATAAAATATCATCTTTCAAAGGCGGGAACAAAGATTCAATCATCAAGACCCCTGCAAAGAAGAGGAAGAGGAATCTTTGGAATGAGGGAAACAACTCTAACACCAAAGCAAGGGTAAAAGTTTATAAAGAACATAATTTGCAACATAGAGAAGAAGTGACGACTTAGGACAACTTCTCATATAAAAAGGTTATCCATAGTCAAAACATCTATCAATAAGTTGAAATAATATTGCAATATAAACAAATACCATTAAGCTAAGGAAAGTTGCTCCCTAGACAAAGAGAAAGAAAGAGGTACCTTTCCCCCCAGGGATGAAAGGCAAGGGATATCTTTGCAAAACACATGTCCTATAAAAGATATCTTGAATAATAGAAAAGAACAATGGATGAAAAACTATCATAATACAAACCATCAAAATAAATGAAAGAATAACCAATTAAGCTCAAAGCAGGAATATAATGGATGCTAAAAGATAGGAAGAAATATACCTCTTGCCCCCCAATCTAGAGGAGAAAAGATCAGAGTGAGGGGTAAACTTATGAATAAATCTCAAAGGAGAAATTTATTTTATTTTATCTTTATGGATCAAATAATAAGGAGAAGGTACTTTGAAGAATCTTTGCACATCTACATCATGAACCATAGTTTGAACCTCAACATAAGTGTGGGAAGAACTAGGAATAGTAGATGGAGAATTAGGAATTGGATTAGGAAAGTTAGGATTAGGATTAGGAAGATTAGGAACACTAGTATAAGTGTAGGAAGTGATATGAATGGAAGACACAACCAGAGGAACACTTGGAACCATAGTTGGAAAAGGATTTAAATCGATATAAGTAACATTATGGTAAGAATGATGTGAGGTAGGATCGTGATTTCCCATAAGATCACCACTAAGAGGAAGAGCATTAATGGAATTCATATCTTTCTCCGCTAATGCCTCATCACTAGAAGGAATCCCAAATGAAGGTGAAGGATCTATAATGTCACCTTCTTTCTCATAAGGGAAGTGTATTTTAGAGAATATGTCATCAGCTTGTATCAAAAATTCTTCACAAGGAAGGGATAAATCAATGTCTTTATCCAAGAGTCCATCCCAAAAAGTAGAATTATCCATAATGGTTTCATAAGGAAGAGAGTAATCAACATCCAAATCCAAAGGTTCATCCCAAATAGGAGGATTATCTACAATGGTTTCATGAGGAAGAGAGTAATCAACATCCAAATCTAAAGGTTCATCCCAAATAGGAGGATTATTTGCAATGGTTTCATGAGGAAGAGAGTAATCAACATCCAAATCCAAAGGTTCATCCCAAATAGGAGGACTATCATCCCTATCCATAAAGCACATTGTAGGAGTGTCATAAGTCATTAAAGCTTGATCCCTAAAGGGGAAATAAGGTAAATTGTATTGTAAAATAGGCTCATAGAAAAGACATAGATTAGGAGAAGAATTAACATCAATCCCTAACTCATCTTTGTAAAGGTCAATTGAAGAGGTTGTGGGGGAAGATGAAATAGGAATAGGATCAATGGAGATCTCATTCAAACAATTTTCATCTTCACTTCCATGTACCTCGTTAAGGTATCTATCATCTTGAACAACAAAAGAATCATCAAAGTACTCAAAACAAGAATCATACATGTTGAATACTAAAAGCATGAAAATGTAAATGTTTTTGTATTTTTAAAGAGATTTTGCAATTTTTTTTTGGATTTTTGAAATATAAATGCAAGGGCATAAATAACCCTAATCTTAATGCAAGAAAAGATTAACCACAAATCTAACACAATAGGGCATTTAAATCCATAAAAGAAAGGAGAGTAAGTATGTCGGGTTCACCAAAATGTAGAGTGAAGGTGAAAACACAAGATAATGTAAAGGGAGATCTAACACAATAGAGCATCTAAATCCACAAAACAAAGAAGGGTAAGTGTGTCGGGTTCATCAAAATGTAAAGGATAAAATATGGATGGGGTCCTAGAACAATGGCTTGCACATAAAAGAGACCCTAAAGCCAATATTTCACACTTACATGAGATTGTATTGATATGGAAAGTAAATATAAATGACTAATGTTGAAATGAAGAGATAAAGGTTCTAACATCCGAAAAAGAATCGGCTGAAAACCCTATCAAACGATCTCAAAAACTGTTGATTTTTGCATTCTCGAATCGAAACTGCGAGATCTACAAAACCCAAAAATCTTTTTCCAAGATTGAATCAGGTCAAAATCGAGGTTGTACTTGACTAGGTCAGGATCAAGGTTTACCTGACTAGGTTAGGATCTACATTTTTATTATGAAGGTCAATTCTGACTTTGTTTGCAGATCCTAGAAGTTCGTCAAAAAGGGTATCCAAATATGCTCTCAAATCTAAAATTCTGCACCTGTACCTGCAAGAAAAAGAGGGTTTTTTTCATTTGTTTGAGGGGTTTTCCTTGGTCAAACCCCAGTTTGGAATTAACCTTAATATTGAAATTGAAATGGAGAATGCTAGCAAGTAGTAGAAGTAGATCTAACAACGAAGCTATGATATTCAATAGATATACAAATTGTATTTGAAATGTAATCAAGTATATCGATATGAAAGCTTGAACATGTAAATCAAACCTCCATGATTGTATGCTTGGAATCCACTTTGAGAGAAGAATGAATAGATCTTGAAGATGGACAAAGGATCTTGAAGGAAGATCACACCATCATGATGGCTAGATCTAGGGTTTGGAATGATGAATCTTGAATGCTTGAACCAAATCCCTTCAATGGCTTGAATGCTTGAATCCTTGATCTTCAATGGAGAACTTGGATGGAGAAGAGGACTTGAATGCTTGAATGGATGCTTGCTTGATCACCTTGAGAGCTTGAGAGAAATTGCTTGAGGATGAGATGACTTGATTGAGAGATATGTTCTCACAAAACTTGATGGAGAAAATGAGAGAGGAAGGCTCCCTTTTATAGTGATCTAGGTCACAAGAGAGGCCTCGTAGAAAAAAATAATTAAGGGCCCATGGCATAAAACTCTAGAGAAGTGCACATGGAGGGAAATTAAATTAAAGTCTTGACACAAAACTCTAGAGAGGTTCACATGGAGGGAAATTAAATTAAAGTCTTGACACAAAACTCTAGGAGGGGACCACCCTTAATATAGAAATAAAATAATTATTTAAGAGCCTTGTTACAAAATTTGAGGTAAGGCCAACCCCAAAGTTAATTTGAGCATTAGGCACAAAACTCGAGAAAGGCTAATCTCCAATAATAAATTAGGAATCCTATACAAATATCAAGAAAGGTCCACCTCAAATATTAATTTGAGAATTTGACACTAAATCCGAGAAATAGTGGCCCCGAAGAGGGAAAATGCAAGATTTTGATGAAACCCCAAAACTGGAAGCTAACCCCGAAGGTTCCGGACCCTAGGGTCAAGGTCAAGCTCAAACTTGACTAGGTCAGGGTCGAGGTCGACCTTGACCTAGTCATGATCGAGGTCGACTTTGACCCCATAAGGTCGACTTTGACCTTATGGTCAAAAACCTCAGGTTCATAGTCCATAATGCCAGGAAGAAGTGGGAAATAGAGTAGAACAGGGGGAAAAGCTAGATCCAAGTCAAATATCCTTTCAAGGCATTCGACATGACCCCAAACCACTTACTCAGAGGGTTAAACGCTCTTAACATGGAAGTGCTTCCATTTTAAGACGATACACAAGGAAGCAATATCTAGTGTAATGAAAGAAATTGAAAAATATCTAAGAGAAATGGTAATCATAATCCAATATAATACATTCTTGGGTACATGTGATACTTATGTACCAAATAGTGTATCATAGTAAATTAGGACTACAATATTCTCAAATCAGATATTTATAATTTTGAAAACTAGTGTGCACAATGAACAATGAATGTTTATTGAATAAACAAAACCTTTTTTTGTACACTAATAATGTCCCCACTAACATGTTTATATAATATTATTCATTTTCCAACTGAAATACAACTACCTTGTAGAAATGATTTGCAAGTTATCAAACTATCTTTGTGCATGTGTCTGATTATACAAAAAAATATGATTATCATTTTCCTTAAGAAAACTTTAAAGAAATGTGTAGGTTTGTCTCTACTTTTCTCATAATAAATCAGAGTAAGTAAATCATTAATCACAAACCAATTATATGTCTTGATCTTCAAACAAGTACAAACAACTTTTCTTCAAACTAAACAATCTTTGCAACAAGACCTCAGCAGTAGTTAAGGATATAAAGTAGTGTATATACAAACCAAAATAAAGATAACTTACTCAATACCGAAAAACCTTAACTAGGGTTTAGAATAGAATAAATCAAATACTTAAAGCATGTATGGAATAGGGTTGGACAAAACCCTCACTCTCAAATTAACATAAAATATTTTCAATGTATGTAAAGGTTTAAACAGAAAGACCCAAAATCTTTGATCAACACCTTCGTCATAGAATATACATAAAAATTTGATTAAGAAAGATATACCACTCAAATGCAAAAATGAGTTTCAAGAAGCTCTACGAGGGTTTAGAAAACAAAGAGAAATAGTCCAATGTTATAGACCAAGACTCAAACTCAAGATTCAAAAATTAAACCCTAGTATGCTCGAGTATTAGATAATATATGCAAGATATTTACTATTTATAAATAGTCTAATCACTTTAGTCATAGACTAAACTCCACTAATCAATAGGGTACCTCCAATTCTTCCACTTCTTAGTTTGATTATAACAGGGTTCTTTCCCGAGAGTTTATTAATAGATTCGGTCATAGTTATTTAGCATTGAATTATCATTTCCTCTATTTCTTGTTTGAATCCTCAAACAACAACAACAATCTTCCTCGACACCTCTGAATGGTCTCAGGAATGTTTAACCTAGTTGATCAGGCTAGGTCAACTTCAACTGGAATAATTTGAGGGTGGTTACGGGAGGTTGGTATTGATGCTTACTGTCTTCAATGAATCCAGACCTCAGAATTAGCAGGTTCAATACTTATTCCATTCACTCATTGTTACAATGTTATTTATTCCATTAACTAAATACATGTAATCCATCTGGTTTAGGGCATCGACCTTGAAGCAGTTTAACATCCCCTGCAAATCTGAGCGTTGAGCTTATTGAAATATTCTACCCTAACTTGACTTTCATCCATCGGTCTTAAGTATTTCATGGAGAAGATACAAGTCAGGGCCGTAACTTCATGATAGGCTGAGAATAATAGTCTTGTTTTGGTATGTCAGAAATTTACTTTGCTTTGAAAATTAACAAAACTAAAACAACTTAAATCTGTCAATGAAGTTGCATGACCAGATTTGACAGTTAATAGTGACTTCCTTCCTCGACGGAGATATAGATATCAAACAAACTGAGACACACAAACTCCACAAAATTGTGGGTACATTAACACATCTTCCCGAATACTAACATTGTTTGCCACTAAATAATCGATTTCACAACGATGGAAACAGAGAAGAGTGGTTCTTACACGTGGAGTTGAGGCCTTTTCTTTGTCGCGTGCCAAACCATGGGTACATTAACACATCTTCCCAAATACTAACATTGTTTTCCACTACATAATCGATTTCACAAAAATGGAAACAAAGAAGAGTGGTTCTTACAAGTGGAGTCAAGGCCTTTTCTTTCACCTCTTCTTTGTTGTGCGCCAAATATAAAATGACACCCTATGTTTTTTTTTTAAAGTTATATTCCCATGTTCGTCAAAATTTTGACAACTTGTATGGTTGTTGAAATACCAACCAACATGAGACTAGATTAAAAAAATCAAAATTTTCCTTCTATAAACCGACCAAGGAAAACTATTTTAATGCTTGGTAAAAAATGTTGGTCTAAAAAGTGGGTCTAATGTACTAGTGTTCCCCAAAAAATGAATCAAAGCTCGGATCTAGATACCCTTTTCAGTGAACTTCTGAGATTCGTGAACAAAGTCAAAGATGACCTTCAATATTCCGAGGTAGCCTTTGACCTTTTATCGGGGTCAAAGACTACCTGCTTCCAAAAAGACAAAAATTTTATGGGTTTCCTCCGTCTCGACATTTCCAGTTTGAAATAGGTTTCCGAGTTGTCCAAAACTGTACACACATCAGAAATCAACATTTTCGAGATCTGCCATATTTTGAGGTTAGTATTTGCCTTCTATTTATTTTAGATTTCAAGTATATACCTTTCATAATAGATTATAGGATTTCCTCCTTTCTTCATATTCTCCATTGTTTGATTCTTTTGAGCATTGATCGCTTCTTTGTGATTCATCCATTAGGATCTTTTCTTTTGGGAATTTGGATTGAGGATAGGTCCTATATTCCACCCCTATATCATACATTATACTCAAATCCACCCCTATTAATTGTGGTGAATTACTATTTCATCATATTGATTAAGGTGATACTAATTTCATCTTATTCAAACACATTTATAATAGAAAAAATATAATAAATATTAAAAATATTAATATCTAAGGAATAATAATATTAACAAAAAAATTGACATTACTTGTAAATAATCAAGAATAGTAAACTCCAAATATGTATATTCATTTAAGAAGATTATGCATAATTAAATTCATGTAAAACTCTCTAATATAAAAGGTCACTAGAGACTCCTTTCAAAAATGTAAATGATCTATTCAACTCATTACTTGATGATTGAATGAATACAAGGACAACAATCAATCATGAATACATATTTAGAACAATAGAAAACAAAACATAAAAATTAGATTTAACCATAAGAAACTACGTCTTTACATTTCACCTAAATGCACATTCATTTGAGCCAAAAAGTCCAATTTGAAAGACCTTGAAATAAACTTCTTGATATCTCTACTTGTGAATGATATTCGAATAATTACTTGATGATTGAATAAATAAAACCAAATTTTCTTAAACACAAGAACATAACAATCAATCATGCATACATATTGAAGACAGTAGAAAACAAAACATAAAAATTAGACTTAAATGTACTGTACGCAAATGCACATTCATTTGAGCCAAAGAGTTCAATATGAAAGACCTTAAAATAAGCTTCTTGTTATATCTACTTGCACAATACTGGTGTACATATGCTTAAGATACATAAATAAACTTGAAGATATATTGTATGTTCACTCAAACAACCTAGTTTTGTACATATGCTTAAGATACATAAATAAACTTGAAGATATATTGTATGTTCACTCAAACAACCTAGTTTTGCATTAGGAAATGTGTGACAATGATCAATAAATATAAGGCACAAATATATAGATGTCTTAAATAGACGACCAATGCCTAAGATTTGATTTAAAGATCAATAATTAGAGTTGATTGAAAAGTTTTTATGTGTCTGATTCAGAAGCCCATGCATCTACCATCAAAATTAAGGCTGACAAAAAATCCCCACTTTCATCACTAGAATGTTCACGTCTACACACAGGGCACCTAAAGTTCCGCCTTGCAAAGCTTTTGTAAATGCACAAATAATGAAAAACGTGAAGGCAAGCGGGGAACTGTTTAAGGCTTTGTTTTAGCCGAAGCGAATATGAAAGGCGCACGGGCGAAGGCGAATCCTTAGTAAAGGGCTCCATGCATATGGGGCACTCATCCTTTTTCAAATCGATATATTTCTGATCGATCTCATCTCTTGGAGTGGGACCTCCCAAAAGACACACATGATGATCCATCTCATTATCATTTTCATTTGGATTATCACTATCAGTATCAATGTCATAATCATATTCATTTGGATTATCAATATCATAATCATTTTCATTTGGGTTATCATTATCATCATTATCATTTTCACTTGGATTATCATTCCCATCATTATCATTTTCACTTGGATTACCATTACCATCATTATCATTTTCACCTGGATTATCATTATTATTTGGATCTGGAGTGCTTCTCATCCATTCTGCTGCTGTTAAGTGACCAAACACATCTGGTGGGATTCGCGAAGAAGGTCGATGGAGGTGGTTCAGTGGAGGAGGCTGTGGGGTACTCTCTTTATCATTATCATTTAGGGGTATGTCAAGTTCTGGGGTCATGTAATCATCATTATTATTATTACTACTTTCTTGTCTCACAGGATAACACCGATATAATGAACTGATATCTCTTCCTCCCTCCATAATCTATTTCAGCTTGTGTTTCACTTCCTTCTGTTCTTTGTATGATTGATCGTAGAGGGATTGGACTTCTCTTTGTATTCTTGGTATTCAGATGGGTTATAAGTCTTGTGGGTGTTTTAAATTTTCAACGTTAAGAAATTTCCGCAATCTATCAATTTTTTACATCAAAATATTGAATTCCCAGAATGAGAAGAGATATTTTAGTTCTTTTATGATTGATGGCATTAACTTCTATATTTATTGTTGAAATTGAGATGTAATAAGTTTTGGGTTATTGGGTCTTTCAAATCCTCTATATGGAACTTTCAGTTTTATCTCCTCCAATTCAAGTGTTGTTTACTTGGTCTTTCATTGGTCTTTGAATATAAATTGCAGGTAGCAATCCGAGTACGGCAATCGTTGTGACTGTATGAAAAGAAGCAGCCATTCATTGGCACTTTTTAATGTGCTTGTATATTTATAAATTAAATGTATTTTATTTTGATTGTGATGTTTTCGCTAGATGTTAATCGTTCATTTATCTAGATGTCATGTTTTTAGTAGTCTATTGTTGATATATATATTTGATTGTGCACTAGTTGACTCACTCTCTTCACAATATAGAGCAGCTGAGTAGAGGAACTTTGCGCATTAGGGTTCCTGTGCAACATAGACAAAATCAAAGCCGCCGATTAAGATGGGGAAATCAAAATGGTGAAATAGAAGTATTGATGTTGAAAAGAAGCAGAATAAGAGTAAATCGATTTCAAGTTTGTTACTTGCAGCAAATATAAAGATTGAAGCAAATGAAAAGCTTGCAACAGCAAAAACAATGCAAAGAGCTGCAAAAGGACCAGACAAGCAAAGCTTAAACTGGGTATTCTTTCAGGCAAACGGATGAATGAAATTCAGGTTGGACATTAAAGTTCACATAGATGAAGCAGGGGACTTTCTAGGAGGTCAGCATCCCGAGAAGTCTCATTAAGTCAAACATTAAGTTTGTTTCAGAGCTCCAGTTACACAGTACTCTACGCCTTCCCGTGACAGACACGGAAATCAAAGATCTGCCTGCAGCTCAGCCACCCCTACTTATCCAAAACAGCTCCTGAATCACAACAGAGAAATCAGAAAGCACACAGGAACAAGAACAGGGTAAATAATTACGTGGTACAGTTAAAGCGATTTTCTGTCCAGGGATGGTAATCGCGTGCTGGAGATGGAAAATTGCGATTCTTGTGAGGCGTCCTAGTACTAAGGTTGCCGCAATAAGGAAGTAAACAAAGTAGGACTCACAAAAAATAAATTATGATCCTATTGATTTGAATTACTATAAGCTACAATAGAGAAAATAGTAGACATAAGGGTCTTTTGGGTGCTGGAATTAAATAATACTGGAATTGTCAAATTTCAGTATTTGACAATTCTGAAAGTTATAAATCTGAAAAATGTTTTTTGGGGATATGGCTGAAATCATTTGGTTCACCCGGAATTCACCTGGAATTCATAATGAGAAGATGCATTCTAGTTGGAGTTAATATGGATTTCAAAATATTATAAATTTGTATTTACCTCCATTCCGGTTTAAATGGAATTGGAATTGATTTTCCAATTCCACCTATTTAGATGGAAGATTCAAATTCTGGTTTTGGGGGTAAATAGGAATTAACAAATCCTTATTAGTGTTTCATGGTTTGAACACAAACATCGAAAAATGTCAATTCTGGGATTTGACAATCCCAATTCCAGTCTAATTCCAGCAAACAAACGCGCATACTATAAAATTATATACCTCTCATTCATTGAGGCCATTTCCATGTTACATGATTAAGTATGAACAATTGATTAATTTACAAATGTTATTTTCTCTGTTATATTGACATGAGAAAATTTTCTATTCTTTGAATGATGAAGTTGTACAAAGAAAATATGATAAAAAATTTAATGTGTAAGTTTATCCACTATAAGATGATTTATAAACGTTGACTCATCAAAATATTAAAAGTTCTTACATTAAATTAATGGAATCTCTCAAAGAAGTAATCCAAAGCTATGAAGAAGCACGTGTGGTTCATTGTGCACATGGGATGAGGGAGAAGAAACTTTCGAAAAATATTTTTTACGAGTGAAATAAGAAAATATGCAAACATGAGAGAAATTATATATATCTCTAATAGAAATAATCTCATAGGTCTATGAATATCTAATACGTATTGAGTGGAACATAAATTCTACTATATTTCCATAACCAATGAACTGATATATAGTAGTTTTTTTTTAAATATAAAGAGTGTATAAGATATTTAGAAATGATCATTCATAATGGCAATTATCCCTTATAAAAAGTAGCTAATTATAAATCATCCTTCAACATTTTAGAGATGTAAGGACGATAGCATTCAATTGTATTAGTAAAAAAATTAAGCCCTAACCCTAAATCTAAACATTATGCAGACCCTAGAAAAATCACCCTAGTCATACCGATAACCCTATTCCTAACCACTCTATAAACCCTAATTGTGGTGTAGATTATCACATTTTACCTAAACCATAAACTAATCCTAACCCTCACCTTGGTCATACCCAAAACCCTAGCCCTAACCATAATGTAAACCCTAATTATAACCATAATCTCCACCCCGGCCTTAAAATTTAACCATAATCCTATCAATAACTATAACCATAACACTAAATTTAACCTAAAACCTAAGCCAAACCCTAACCCTAGGCCTATAAATTATGTAAATACTAACAAACACCATAATTCTAACCATAACCCTAATTCATAACCATAGCCATTATCCTAAGTTTATTCCTAATCTTCATAGCTATCCACAACCCTAACCATCAAGTAAACCCTAACTATAACCACAATCTCAATCCTAATCCTTAACCATAACCATAATATTAATTGTAAATAAAATATTAGCCATAGCATAAACCCAAACCCTAAAACTAACTACATGGTGTAAACACTAACCATGATGTGAACCCTAACTATAATCCTTACCATAACCCTAGTTTCCTAACCCTCACCTTACCCATAGCTAAAATCTTAGCGCTAACCATTATGTAAACCCTATCTATAACCATAATCCCAATCTTGACTCTAACCCAAAAAATTATGTAAACCCTAAATATAACCATAATCCCAACCTTTACCCTAACCCTAAATATTATATAAACTAACATTTATTATATAATTGTAACCCTAACCATAACCCTAATATTTTTCTTCATAGCTAGCCATAACAAAAACCCTAGCCTTCACCAAAATGTAAACCAAAATATAACCATAATCTTAATGCTAATCCTAAACCCTAACTAAAATCCTAACATAACCCTAATGCTAAATATTATATAAATCCTTACACTAACCATAACTCTAACCATAACCCTAAAACCTAACCCTGTCACTAAGCCAGATCCTAAGCCTAACTATATCTCTAACCTAAAAATGACACTATAACTAACTATATTACCAATAAATCCTAACCCAAGCCATAACCTTGATATAAATCATAACCTTAACCCTAAATTTGAACCATTATCTTAACTAGATCATCCTAGCCATACCCCAAACCCTAGCCCTAACCATTACCCTAATCATAACCATAATCTCAATCCTAATCCTAAATTTACTAACCATAATCCTAACCTTAAATTTACCCCTAATCTTAAACTTAATCGTAACCCTAATCAAAACCCTATTTGTAGGCATAAACATTATGTAAATGTTGACACTCAGTGTAATTTTAACTATAACCGTGTCCATTATCCTAACCCCAATCCTAACTATCATAGCTATCCATACCACAAACCTAGCCCTAATTGTTATGTAAACCTTTCAGGTATAACCATAATCCCAATTCTAACCCTAAATCCTAATTGTAATTATAATCCTAATCCTAACCATAACCCAAATTCTAATCTCAACCCTAAACATTATGTAAATCCTAACACTGACCATAATCCTAGCCATAACCCTAAATCCTAGCCCACACCATAATCCTAACTCTAACACTAGTCATAACTCTAACCTTTACTATTTCTCTAACCTGAATCCTTACCATGATGTAAATTGTGACCTTCACCCTAAACCCTAATGCTAACCCTCACCCTAGCCATACTTCAAACTCTATCCCTAACCACTATGTGAACCCTAACTGTTTCCATAATCTCAATGCTAGCCCAAACCCTAAAAATGGTGTAAGTCATGAGCTCAACGCTAAACCTTAACCCTCATCCTTGCTATACACTGTAATACCCTTCCGTATGACTACATTTGGGTTTTGAGTGAATTTGCTCATTTTATCATAATATGATGCTTAATTAAATTAATTAGATTTAATTAATTATTTTAGTGTTACTATTATAATCAATTAATAAAGATTAAACCATACTATATATTGCTTGATTAATATATTTTAATGGTTGATGTAATTAAATTATTATTTGACTACATTATAAGATAATGTTAATTATCATTAATTAACATTAAATATTAATTTAACAATGCAATTATTTGAAATTTGAATATTTGAGATATTAACTATATATATGACATTCCCATTGCTCTTCCAGCTAGCTAGGAGGCTTCTTGGGACTATGTGCGTGGTAAAGCTGACACAGTGGCCATGGAGGAATGATAACCTATTTGTAGGGTTTGGTTTTTGTGGTGGTTCTTCAGGTTGTATTCATATTTTTTTTTTATGTTTGTTAGTTTTGGGCTTCACTTTTCATGCTTGGGGCTCTGGTGATAGTTTTTTTGGGAGTTAAATCTACAGATTTCATGCTACATTCTTCGGAAATTAGACTCTATGAAGATTGATGTATATTTTATGTTCATTACATACTTTTGTGTTATCAATCAATTTTCTATTGCATATAAAAAGGATTTCGGGTTTTCTTTTCTGATTCTCGATGAGTCTTTATATCATTTTTTATTAAATAAATATATATATGGTGACAAGTCCACTTTTGCCATAAAAGAAAACTATTAAATATATATAGCTTTGTGAAAATAAAGTTTAAAGAGGGTATTAATATAAATTAAGTAATTTATTTATTTATTTTCTTTCATCTTTCTTGTCTATGACTCTTCGTTTGTGTTTAAAGAATTGAAAGAGCTTAATTGGTTATTTGAAGTAATAAATCAATTCATTTTTATTTTGGTGAAAATTGCTATATATTTTTCTAAGTTTTCTACCAACCCATTTTTGGAAATCTATTATATTCATGCATGAATTTGGTTCAAGGGTTTTAATTAGTTGATGATACATAATGAAAATTCAGAAATCTCTAAAGGATATCTCTCCTATTTCATTTATATGGCTCAATTAATGCATTTTGTTAGACAATGTTTGTGCATCTTATGATCTGACTTACCAGTCAGCTTTCTCTGCATGGTACAAATTGAAACAAACTAGTATATGTCTAAAATTGATACCCAAGATAGGACTATGTATTAACCTTTATATGCCATTCTTTTGGTGTATTTTTGTTATGGTTGGAAAGGGGAACTTCTAATCCAGATTGGTAAACTTTAGTTGATCAAGGCTTTATTGAAAAAAATTAGTATGTATGCCATGGGTTTATTTATTGTCCCCAATAACTTTTTTGATAAAATAGAGAAAATGTAAATAAAACTCCTATGGATATCCTTGAAACAAAACATATACTAAATCTGATAGCCAGTGATCAAGTTTGTCTTCCCAAACACCTTAGTGGTTCGGGGATTAGAAGGACCAGGGAGCTTATAGGGGTTTTTCAGCTAAAAATATTTGTTGGAGTTTTAAAGAGAAGAATGAACGGGCATATATTATTTATAGAAAATATCTTTCAGCTTATGATCACTTTGACATTTTTTTAACTAATAATAGTTTTATGGACTCATGTTTGGTTCTTAAGACCAAATTCATTTGTTTACCATGGTAATAGATGGTCCTTGGGGGATGGAAAGAAGATACTTTTGTGGGATGACTAAGTATAATTCTTAGTCATGTTTTACTAGGTCCCTGGGATACTCATATCTTGTTTTTAATAGGTAAAAGCAGCAGAAGGGTGCTGGCCCATAGAACAGAGGACTAGTAGCACATTAATACCATATTAATGTAACCAATTAAACAATAGTAACAAAATAGTAGGGTTCAGTAGTTCTAAATCTACCCCTATCAAAAACGAAAGTCACCTTACTAAACATATGAAATAAACTAGAGTATCTAGTACTAGCAGTATCAAGTAAAGTATCAGTAAAAAGCCACATAGGGCTAACCAGAGAGCAGTAAAAGATAATAAAAACCCCATTCATAGAACAGGGGAACCTAGGGCTAAACCCTTCCAAAATTGACCAACACATAGGAACCGAGCTAATTATTTCCACCCAACTACTTAGATAGCAGAGTAGTCGCTCATTCTTCCTACAAGAATAGAAGGAGGTCCTTGTTGTCCTCGTTCACTTCCAGAGTGTCACCTGCCAGCTTATCCTGCAAATGACAAAGAGTCATTGCCAAAGCGTGCATAATTTTCAAACCAAATTTACTGGTTAGCCTGCATTGGTTCATCAGCTCCTGCACATTATTCTTTATCTCAGCAGTCTCCTTGTCCAACTTCTTAAACCTCCTCTTAAGAGTCCCTTTGAGCTTGTTTCTATCCTCCAGGGCTTCAGTGTTGTGAATAGGGGAAGGGGGCTTCTCCAGAGGATTGTGAGCAGGGCTAAGGGATGGGGAAGAGATGATGGGGGCTTCCATGGTAGGTTTGGGTTCAGGAACAAGGATATGAGGGGGGCTCATGTGGTCTTCTGAAGAATCATTCATGGACTCGGTGGATTGGGAGTCCTTGTCAGAAAAGGAAAGCTCTTTAGTCACCGTTTCCAGCAGTTTAGTTTTGCATTGCTCTTTGGCCAGTCTGTTAGACCTCCTACCCGACCCACTCAAGTCCACTTCCAGGTTGACCTGGCTTTCCAATAATTTTCTTTTTTTGGCCTTACAGTCGATCTCTGGGGTACTATCATCCTCCTTCCTATTTTTCATATCCTCAGACTCAGAAACATAAGACACATCCTGGGCATCCTTCCTGAGAAATGGATTTTTGACACATTTTTTCTGATTCTTACCCTCTTTGGTGCTAGGAATAGCCTCCTGGGTAATACGGATGGATTGGGAGGAGGACTGGGTGGGGTTTTCAATTTTGGCTTGGGAATCCTCCTATGTCATTTCTTGGATAATCGGGGGGGGGCTGAGGTACTAGACAAATGGATTTTTGGAACTGAGAAAGGCAGAGGAGGAGGCCCTGGTGAAGGATAGGCATTTGCTTATTAGCGTTCTCCTTGATGTCAAGGATATTTCTTTCAATGGAGTGCAATAGGAAGAAGGGGATGGATATTAAATCTTTGTTCCTCACGTGGTTTAGAAATGGTAAATGGTAATAGTAGAAGACAGTGAACTTACCTTCCAAAGTGAAGTATTTCATCACAATGAGGCAGATTTTTGGCTAGAAATCTGACAGCACCTCTCTGTTGAAACCCCCCTACTTTTTCACCGGTATCTCACCATTCTTGAAGAACTAGTTAAGGCTAGTAGGGTCCGGAGTTCAACTGGTTTTCTAATATTTTCTCCCCTTCATAGATAGCCCAGTCGCCTTGGCTATCACCTCCTCATTCAGCTGGAAGTGAATATTGCCAACAAAGACACTTCAGTTATTCCAAGATGACACGAACTGTTTGGATATATGTTCATCATGTGCACACTTCATTCTCTCCATGAAGCCCCAAATGCCGCTCTCCTTGCAATAATGAGTCACCAACGCATCCGAGGAGAAGATCTCATTGATTTTATCAGGCTCAATGTGGAGAGTGTTTCCTCCCATTTCAATATTCAACCCCTCCTTCGCCAGAATAAGATGATAATCACAGAGCTGAGTATCTCTGCAAGACTTGATAAACCCTTTGTAATTACAAAAAAAATTTGAATATAACTTAAACTGTAGGCTTTGGGAAAATTATTGGGAAAGGGGCTCTGTACCGCCAAATCCAACGGATCTCCAGGTGCCATTAATAGTAATAACACCAAGGATACACTTGGTGTCCTCTTTGGCCAAGTAAGCCCTCTGATTTGGATAGCGTCTACTCCACATGTTTAAAGGGTAATTATGATTCTTTATGGGAAAATGGGTTCTCTTTTCCATAATCGCAAAAATCATTAGGACACGCCAACACGTGATCCAGTGAGGATTCACAATGAATAAAATATCGTGGCACATTTAAACTTCGATATTCATTTCTCCTCCAATGATTTGCTCAGTCACCAGAGGCAAATCACAAACTACCCTCCAATTGTTGAGTTTAGCTTGCCTTAGGCCCATTGTCG
Organism: Chamaecyparis obtusa; assembly: GCA_027943335.1. Lineage (NCBI taxonomy): Eukaryota > Viridiplantae > Streptophyta > Pinopsida > Cupressales > Cupressaceae > Chamaecyparis > Chamaecyparis obtusa. Next base: position 385,073 of record BSBK01004011.1, on the reverse strand, counting down.
CCATTGAGTCAGCAACAAAATTCCCTTCCCTGTATGTGTGAGTTATGGTGGTGCTCTAGAAGCTACTCATCAGCTCACCTATCTCCCTAATGATAGGTCTGGCCCGCCACCCCACACTAGCACCACTTTTGACAACCTCAACACCACCATGCAATCCCCCTCGATTACCAGCTGCCTGACATTCAAATGTTTTGCAAATTCAATCCCCTAGAGAAGAGCCATTCCTTCCGCCTAGCTGACCATGTTGTTGTTGATAGGACTAGCATAGGCCAGCAGGTAGTCACCCCTGTAATCTCTCAAAATGCCACCCCCACCTTGTCTTATATTATTTGTCACCCCATCAAAATTTAATTTAATCCATCCTCTGGGGGGGCCACCCATTTGGTGGCTTTTCTAGCTATCTTTTTAGCATCATCAAACCTAGAGAACTCGGCAAGGATGTTCCACCTGTCAGCAAAACTCACTTCCCAAGCAGTAGGAGGGTAAGGAGGCAAGCTTCCATTTGGCCATCCTAAAATTTTTGCATAAGGGCTTAGTTCCAATGTGGAGGCAAGCGTCGGGATCGATACTCTCCTTTCTGAAAATCCTATTGCTCCTCTCCTTCCAAATGGCCCAACAGATGTGGGGGGGTAGCATACGCCAAAGGAGTTGGAGAAGGGGGTGATTTGAGGGGGCTCTCCAGTTATTAAATTGATGCACTTCTCTTTCCAGGGCCCATGGGATACCTAACTTGCCTATAACTTCTTGCCATAAACTGGAGGCATAGTCGCAGTGGATGAACAAGTGGTTCACTGTTTCCTCTTCCTTCTTACATAGAATACATCTATTTTCCATGGGGATGCCCCTCTTTATTAGGTTATCCTAGATTAGGACCTTACCATGCATTAAGGTCCACTAGAAGAAGTTAATTTTTGGGGTGAGCTGGAGAATCCACACCTTCTTCTAGTCCTGTGGGTTACCCCCCTCCTTCAAAAGAAGATTATAAGTTGATTTGATAGAGAAAGAACCAGGTCCTTGGCTGAGTGTTGTAGATCTGGTCTATTCCTTGACCAATTAGGAATGTCCTCCCAATCCTTTCCAGTGATATAGTTAGAAGCTCTGTTACCCAGGATAGGTCTGAGGTGATCCATAAGAGGTTTGAAATTGTAGCCTAAATTAGGTTGGTTCTCTATCCAGTTGTCATTCCAGAACCTGATGGATCTTCCATTTCTAATTTTCCAGAGAACACCTTTTGAGAGAAAGGTCCTACATTTGCATATGTTCATCCATAGTTTGGAGCTACTAGGGAGGTTGCCATCTTGAAACATTCTCCTATAGGGGTGTCCTTGGAGGTACTTGGCTTCCATAAGTCTGGACCAATCCACCTTTCCTTCTATAAGCTTCTAGGCCACTTTTGTGGTAAGGGCTTTATTCATCAGGCCAATTTTCCCTAACCCCAGGCTGCCCATTCTCTTCGAGAGGCAGACAGTATCCCAATTCACCAGAGACATCCTCTTTTTTTCTTCAAATCCTGCCCACAGAAAAGTCCTCTATATCTTTTCAATTTTGTCCGCCATGTAGCCTCTGATTTTAAAGAGAGAAAGGAAGTAGATAGGGATTCCTTGGAGAGTGGAGGCCACGAGTTGTAGCTTACCAGCATTGCTCAGAAACTTCCCCTTCTAGCTGGAAATTTTCTTCTGGGTTCTTTCCAGGATGGAATTCCAGAAATCTTGGGACACCTCTTTAACAGTAAGGGGGAGGCCAAGATAAGTAGAAGGGAGAGAGGCCACTAGACAACCCATGATTCGAAGCACCTTATTTTGTATCTCTATGGGGGTGTTGAAGAAGAACAGTCTACTCTTTTGATAGTTGATGCACTTCCTTGAAGCCCAAGCATAACTTTCCATAATTTGTTTCCACTACCTGGCCTCAATAATTGAGGAATAACCAAAGAGGAAGGTGTCATCCACAAACTGTTCTAAAACCGCCTGAGGACTAGTGGAGGCAAGTTTGACACCCATTATTCTCCCCATGGCAGACAGCATACAAAGGTTCCTGCTAATCACATCAGCCACCATAATAAAAAGGTAAGGGGAGAGGGCATCCCCTTGTCTAAGACCCTTCTCAAGTTTAAAATAACTACCAGGGGATCCATTCACCAGAATAGAAAGGCTGGCAGTTTGAGTACTTTCTTGTATGATCTGGATGACCTTCTCATTAAACCCCATTTTAGCAAGAATTTTAATCAGAAAGGACCAATTAACTTTGTCATAAGCTTTGGTGATATCCAGTTTAAAAGCCATACCTGGAACTTCACTTCTGTCGATAGAGTGGATTATTTGATGGGTGGCTATGGCCACATCCAGGATCTGTCTTCCCAGCACAAAGCCTTTCTAAGTAGTGCTTATTATCTTGTACAGCAGAGGCTTGATTCTACCCACCAGGATCTTGGTGAGGATCTTATAAAAAGTTCATATCTTTTTGACCATTATAATTGAGAGTTCATTAATTTCTATTAGATTTGTGTTCAAAGACATAGATAATGGCAATAATCTTGTCACGGGATAGTTTGAATTCTTTCATCACTTGATCCTATATTGAAAGCATTTTTTGGTTTACCATATTGCACCTTAGAGTTGTATTTTATTGTTATAGTTAATTAAGCTTTATGATATGACTGATAAATCTGATGAATTGAGTGACTTATTGACCAAACTATAAGTTTCAGATTAAGTGTACTTGTATACAAGAATTAAAGGAATCCAATTCAATCTATTAGTTATGATATTATAAATTAGCCTCCGGTTTTAGTTCCAATAAAATCCTTCATAGCACAAGAGATTATACAGAGATTATAACAGAGTAAATACCATAGCACAAGAGATTATATAGATTATAACAGTGTAAACACCATAGATCTACATACAGAGAAGGCTAGATTATATTAAGTATTTATATTTATAAAACTATAATATTAGATAAAAAAAACTTGATGTTGTTTCATCTATTGCTTCGACACATGTCTATATTGATACCAAACCATACTAATGGGCTACCCTATAATCTGAATCCATCTATAGAAGGACTATCATGATTTATAGGGAAAAAAAAAATAAGGATTTGATATTGATCCCATCTTGAAGGAAAGCTATTTAAAAACTTCTGTAAGATTCATACATACTCCTTAACAGCAACTATCATACTATATACATGCTACAAGTTGTTTCTTACTATTGACATTCAAAATACATATTATTGACAAAATGACAATACCTCGTAGGCTTATCAGGAGATTACTTTCATTTTATGATGATGATTTCATCGTTTGAACTATCTTCATCATATTCCATGCAAGACATAACTGCCTTTCCCTTAGGATCCTTCTTGTAATGCTTTCCCCAACTATTCTTAATGATTCTGGGAGAGATTAAATAAACACGACCAAGGTTGATATTTTTATAGGAGACATGAACATTACAATGTTAAGGTCGGAGATAGTCATAGATCCTCACAATGTCATTGAAGGGGATGATACACATTCTATTGGGTGTATGGAGCCCGATCATTTATTGTAATAGTTACTATGGTTGGAGAATATTCTAAATGGTATGCAATGAGTATTCTGGTAGGAATCAATTTTCCAAATGTAACTAAAAAACTCTTGAGCTTCCACATTCTATTTATGGAGGATGGTCATTGTGCTTAAATTAATTTGCCATTGTTATGGCTGTTGTTTTGTATTGTGAGAGATTATTAATAAAACTGAGAATCGCATTGCTGAAAGTCAATGTAGCCCATTTACAGGTGAACCATTATAAAATTCTCTATCTTCTATTTGTGTTCTCTAGTTTTCTTTGTTGCTCTGATTTTATCTTTTCATTTTCATTTTAAATATGAATCAACAATCGGTATTAGAGCCTGTTTGGCTTGAGCAAAGATGGGTGAAGATGATGACAACGTTGATTTTGTTATGGATGAATTTCTTGAAAATTTGGATTTGGTTGAAGAGGAGGATGTTGAAGCAAGTGAGGATGAATTTGAGGAAGTTGTGAGGTTGAAGGAAGAGAACTTCCTACTCACAGACCAACTATTTTGTATGGACCAGAAGTTGGATGTTTTGTGTTGTATAATGAATGTTGAAAAAGAAAACTTTGAGAAAGAGTGGGAGTTATTTGAACAAATCCTATTTTAGGAAGATGAAAATGATGGGAAGGGCCATCAGATCTTGATAGAGGACTCTTTCCTCATAAAAATATGTCTTTTTGATAGAGAAGTTTTCCCCTGGTGAAAAGAAACCACAAGAGGATTCAGGGTGCCTGGCAACTATAGATCTCATGAGTGCAAGGATTACCAATCTCAAGGAGGCCGAGAGCCCTTGCCTCAAGGCTATGAGTTATCAAAAAGCCTTTGGAAAGTCTGAGAATGAGGCCTTTGATGATTTATTGTTGCAGATTATAGAAGTAGCGGCAAAGTGGAATGCATTGATTGCAAGCTTCTGTCCAACACCTTCAAACCTAGGAGTTGGGTGTCATTGTGGTGTGAATGATAGGAATTGTAATCAGAAGACATCAAGTTTTTATAGGGAGTGATTACAAGAGGCTATTGTGGATGAGAGAAGAGACTTGTGTATTAGCCAAGAAGAGGGTCAAGAAGCACAAGTTGTTTCTCATCCTGTAGACAAGAAGTTGCGGCCTATTATGTGTTGGTTAGAATTCTTAGAAGATCACTTGGAGGGAATGGTACATCCCATATTGGTGGAGGTTGTCATGGCTGTTGAGGAATATGTTTTAGTTGTTCAAAACATGTATAAGGAGAATCTTTTCATGGAGTTGGATGACGTTAAGAGGAGACTTAAGGAAATGGGTTTAGGGAAGGTGTTTTGGGTGAGTGAAGTTAGAAGTCTTCATGACAAGAATATTCTTAGGGGTTGTAGGTTTATTGTTTTTTATGTTAATATAGTTGTAAGTTTTGTTAATTTTGATTTGATTTGGAGATGATTCATTTAGAGTTTTCTCTAGAACAGATTCGGGAAATGTTGAGATCCTCTTAGGGCCAACTTGTTCTATGTGATCAATAAATATGCAATGTGGGGTATCTCTGTAAGATTTATTTCTCTCTTTTTTTGGTGATTGGTCTTCAGGTGGAAGATTCTGGGGTGTATGAAGCCCAATCATTTCTTATAATAGTTATTATGGTTGGAGAATATTCTAACTAACATGCAATGAGTTTTCTGGTAGGAATCAATTCTCCAAATGTAACTAAAAAAATCTCGAGCTTCCACATTCTATTTTTGGAAGACAAGTCATTGTGCTTAAATTAATTTACCATTTTTTATGGCTGTTGCTCTATATTGTGAGATATTATTTTAATAACATTAAGAATCTCATTGCTGAGAGTGGATGTAGCATGTTTACAGGTGAACTGCTATAAAATTCTTTATCTTCTATTTGTGTTCTCTATTTATTTTGTTTGTTTTGATTTTATCTTTGCATTTCCATTTTAAATCTGAATCAACACATCCACCTTAGAATAAAATGGAGGTTGCTAATATCATAAATATTGTCAAAAAAATTCCTTGTCTTTGAAGACAAGGATCGGCCTCCTAGCAAGATCTTTCACATTTTCAAGACTACTAGTCTCCGCGACCATATAATCTTCTGAAAAAGGAATTGTTTTCTCATTGTCAATGCTATGGACTACTTTTTCAATGCACCCAAGACTTCATCAATGAAAACCTTATTAGAGAGAGCCACGATATCAATTTTTGGGATTCTTCCCAAACCATACAAGAAATGAAAACACCAAAAATGTCTACATTGATTTTGTAAGTGTATTTATAATTAAAATACCTCTTACCCATTATCACTTCCACCGATTATCTAGCCATGTCATTTGAATGCTTAACAAGCTTGTTCCATCATTTTGGTTTAATCTCACCCATAAAGGACATTTGTCATTCTTCAGATACATGAAAAATATGGGCATTCATTTTCATAGCTCACAGGTAACAAGAAAGAAAAGAAAATGATTAACAAGGTTACAAAGAGACGGTAAGGAGAGAAGGAAGAAGATCAATGATGGACAAAGAAGGGCTAGATAAATAGAGTATATAGATGCTTAAGAGAAAACCCAAAGTAGGAGAATGTGAGTGAGGGGTAATAATGAGGAGAGAAAAAATAGGAAAAAATGGGATACGATAAATATGATAATGAAAAGAAGTTGGCAAACAATAATGGAAGGAGAAGGAAAAGAGGTGGAAAAGAAAGGAGAACTTCATGAACCAATCATGGATTGATACAAGAGATGATGAAACCAAAGATAAGATGACATGGCACTAAGGGGGAAGATTTGGGTAGAGTGGACCAATCCTAATAGGCCAATCCTTATGTCCTGAGTAGATTGATCCAAAATTTAATAGATAAGAGATGACATAGTGTTGAGGGGGAAGGTATGAGACACATAGGCTGATCCTAGGTAGGATACCCGAATGAAATAATGTGATCAAGTTCTTAAATGTGAAAGGAATATAAGGTTAATCCTTATATTAGAATAGGTGATATAAGAGAACTATTACGAAAATCAAGGGAGCAGATAGTAGGGTGCTAAGTTCAATTCTGGGGAGGATTGGAGAGAAGGGGTTGTCATTAAATTTAGTGAGTATTTTTTAATAAAATTTTCAAAATAAATTATAGGTTAAAGGTCAAGATGATGTACATGCTAATAAATTTGAGATAATAACTAGGTGATAGGGGATTATATAGTAGGGATTATGGGTCAAGGTAAATTTAAAAAATTTCCAACTTTCTCCACATAAGAACCATCAGATCCATTATTGGTGAGTTCATAAACTATTTTACTACCTTCTTGATATATATGGAAGAATTTCACTTGACCAAAGAGTTTGAGCAGTTGTCTGACCCTTTCTAATTTGTAATTCAAACTCCAATTAGGGGTTTTACCAGATCTAAGGGCATTGATGACCAATTGTGAGTCGCATTAAATTTTGAGTTTTTTAATGCCTAAATCCTTACATAAAAGTGAACCTTCAATGAGTGCTTCTATCTCTGTTTAATATTATTTATTGTAATGCCAATAGGATTTTCTAATTTACCGCAAGTGGTACCATCTCTAAGGTGTATTAGGAAACTGATACCATCAATGCCTTGGTTTATCTTGATGCCCCATCAAAATTTAATTTATGCCAACCAAATAGTGGAGCAATCCATTTGCACGATTTCTTAGCATTGATGCTTTCTTTCCCTTCCTTACCATATTGTGGAGGAATGGTCAATCCTTTTAATTCTTTCCTAATCATGTTATCCCAATGAGAGACATTGCCTTCTACAACTCTCAAATTTCTAAGTCTATTAATAATAGTTTCAACTATAATAGCCTCTATTTTATTTTTGAGGCTTAGATGGTTCATCTTTTTTCCTTGAATATCTCATTGTTATTTTCTTTCCATAGTTCCCAAACAAATATAGAAGGAGCTATTTTCCATATACTATTGTAAATACTATGCTTTTGAATAATCTACCAAGCTTTTAAGTGATCAACTACATTGTTGGGCATTGTTGATTTCCAATAGATCTTTTTGTATAACCAATGCCAACAATTGGAGGAAAATGGAAAATTGATTAAAATGTGATCAATAGATTCTTCCTAAGTTTTTCATAAAGGACATCTAGATGGACCTTCATAAAGAATTTTCCAAAACCACTATGTGGTTATGATTATTTTCTACAATGTAGTCCATAAGAACATTCCTGCACTTTTGGGATATAGACTTCAAGTGCTAGCACAAGTGCAATGATAACTTTGAATTCTTCTATTGTTGAGACTTAACAAATGAGTTATAGCCATATTTGACCTTATAATTTCTTAACTTAGATCTAGTCCAAATAAGTTGATCCTCTTGATTCTTGCGGATATTTTTTGATTAACAAGAATCTGAAGTAGTTCTGATTTTTTATCCATTTTACCAATCAAAGGGCCTCATACCTTATTAGAATGACCTTGTTTATCAAGAGGCGTACCTAGATATTCACAGAGAAAGTCCCCTTTCCTAAAGCCTAATATAGGGAATATCTGATCTTCGAGGGTAGAGTCGATGTTGAAAAAGAAAATTTATGATTTGTCTCAATTAACTCTTTGACTAGAAGCTTTTATATATACAAATATAAGATATCTTTATAATTCTTAGCATCTTCTATAGTATGTTTAGAAGCTAAGAGGGTATCATCCAAAAATTGATGATGGGTTATACTAGGGACACCATCGGTTACTTTAATGGAAGAAATGAAACCTTCCTGATTTGCGTTATTAACCATTTTCCCAAAAGATTCATCCATGATAATAAAAAGAAAGGATAAAATATGGTCTCTTTTCCTAACACCCCTAGATATATAAAAAGCCTTCAGGATTTCATTTAAATAGTATTGATATCTTAGGAGTTGATATACAACTAGAAATAAGATATCATTGACTTGAAAAGCCAAATGCTTCGATGCATTTACATAAAAAAATACCATTCTACCTTATCATAATCCTTTTGAATATCTTATTTAATAAACGTACAAGCTTATTTGTTTTTTTGTATTGAATGTAAAATTTATTGAACAATTATGATTCTATAAGAAATGGACCTACCTAGAACAAAACCAATTTGGTCTTCTTAAATAATTACAAGTAATAATTTTTTAAGTCGATTTACAAGGGCTTTTGACAATATTTTAAATAGATAGTATTGTAGAGGGGAATCTTCCTAAAGTCTCCTAATTTGTCTATTTTAGATTTTTTAGGAATTAAAGTAATGAATGTATCATTAATTTCCTTAACTAATATACCAGATTTTCTAGTGGTTTCAATATCTTCCCACAACTTGGAACCTAATATAAGCCAACATTTTAAAAAAAATCTACATTAAAACCTTTAGGTTCAGGAGCTTTATCTGGATTTAATTGGAAGTGTCATTTTAATTTCTTCAATGGTAAAGTTTTGGTTCAGGAAATTATTATCTTCTTTTGTAATAAGTTCAAGGATATTAGTTAACATCAATCATTGAGATTTTAGATTAGAGTATTCCCAGTTATCTAACGTGTTTTGGTAAAAATTTACAAATTAACTGGGTAACCCTTTTGGGTTTTCAATTACTTCACCTCTTTCATTTTTAATTTTACAAATTATATTAATACTTCATTTGTATTTAGTGCTAGATCATGGAAAATTTTAGTGTTTCAATCATCATCAGACAACCAATTTTCCCTAGGTTTTTTCTTGCACAAAATTTCTTCCTTAGATAATAAATCTTCATACTTTTGTAAAAGGCCTTTTTCTCAAAGATAGTATTCATTTTTTATTCCATTGCAGATAAATTATTTATGTAAATCATGGATATTTTTCTACCTCAATTTTTTCTTCAAAATAATTTAAAATAAATATTGTTCCAATTTCAAATTCTTAATTTTTAACGCATCTAATTTTGATACAAAATAATGCATTTTTTATCCATCAAATCTTCTTCATTCCATGAGTATTTAACCAATCCTAAAAAGTTGTTATCTTGAAACCACATTTTTTCGCACTTGAAAGGATTCTTATGGGGTTTACATGCCTCTTTGATTTCTAGTTTGATAAGAAAATGGCCATATCTTGAAGATGCAAGAATAGATGTAGTAAGAGTGTTTTTAAAGGAGCCTAGGTCACCTAGAAACAAAAATCTATCCAATCTTTAAGAAATATTACATGTTCCTTCTCTCTAATTGTTCCATGTATAAATACCATTGCATGTCTTAATGTATAAGATATTATAATTAAATATACATTCTTAGAAATCCTTGAGAGACTGGGATTCATACTGTATGTCGCCCCTCTTCTCACTAATATCCTGCATTGCATTAAAATCCATGCCAAGAATAAAGTTTCTCTCCATATAACGGCTACAAAAATTGTTAATCTCAAACCACAAATTTGTCTTATAGGAAGTGGTGATAGGTCCATACACATTAATTAGGAAAAAATTTAGAGGGATTTTGATACTGGGTGAATGTTGAAAGTTGGGTACCAATTCCACGGAAGTTTGCTTCCAAAAAAATTTGCAATTAGAAATGTGCAACTGATTTTTACAAATTGGGTGCCCCTTTAGGTTCGAGAGCCTGATCCATATTCAAAAATTGGGTGCCCATTTCGGATCAGGCACCCAAAGCGAAACAGGCGCCCGTTTCACAAATTTATTTATTTTTTTATTTTTAACCATTTTGTTTGTCATTTTCATTTATTCGAGAATGGGATCACGTTTTACAGAGCTCGGGTTCCCGTTTCAGCTTCTCCTATCGAACCCCTCTACCATTTTTTCGTGTTTCAGGTATGTACTATTGTTTTTTATTATTTTTTAATGATTTTTCTCATAAAAAAATTTAGTTTCAAGTTATTTTTAATTAAAACATGTAGTTTAATGTTGTTTTCAAAATGATTGTATAAATTTTATTATATTTTATATTTCAATTAGTTCTTTTTAATTTTAATTTACTTTCTAAATTATCATACCAAAATAGAAAATTGTTAAAACTTTTAATTTAACACTAGGTAGTAAAATAAAAACATAAACCTAGACACAATTAAATTACGAAACCCTAAGCAAAAAACCAAAACATAAATTTAGACGTGTAAATAAAATAAGAAACAATAGGTAGAATTTTTTTTTTTACCTAAATAAAACTTTCTCTCTTTCTCTAAAATGTTAAAACATGTTTTGTGAATCAAAACCTTTTGAAACATAGAGTTTAAAAAATATAAAAATTCTTGAAATCTTTTTTCAACTAAATAGGTGTACATTCTTAAAAAAAACATTTGAACATTTATCTTGATTGTCTTTGTAACATGTAAAATGTAAATAACTTATATTTTAATTTTTAAATTATGATATGTAATTAAATTTTTGTTTAAGTCTCTCTCTGATCCTCACACTTGTTGATCCTCCTCTGCTGGAGCAGCCTAACAGATATCGTAGCACCCGCCTGGAGGCTGAGGTTTCGACAGCGTTGGCACAAGGGATGAGATGTATACCTGCTCTTCTCCTGGGAGAGCCCACTCCAACAGATGAGATCGTTCAGAAATATACAGACCTTAAAAAGGATGAATGTGCTATATGCATGGAGCCCTTTGTTGGGGATGATAATACTCTGCGTATTCGCCACTCGCTAACCTATCTTCACCTCAGTTGAAGGGCCTTAAATAGCTCTCTATCTGCCTTCATGTCTTCTACTATAAGTGGATCTATAAAAGCGTGGCCATGTCTAATTTTAGCTACCCCATCTGCAGACATAAAAAAAAAATCCTGCTCATGGGAATGATGCTTCTCATTCCCGCCATGGCTCCACTGATACAATTTTGAAAGGATCAACATGCTAGGATCATTAATGTTAAAGCACTTAAAAATTTATCTAATTATGCATAATGATTAGTGACATCTAAATATATTTACATGTATTCATTTGGCCAATCATTTGAATATCTCATATTTATGAAAGGAGCATTGCAAGATAATTTATGTTGGAAGTTAGCATTTAAAAATATATCTAATTATGTATAATCATCTTAGAGACATCTATGCATATTTAAATCTACTCAATTTGACCAATAATTTGAATGTCTCACATTTATGAATGGAGCTTGCTAGAATGAACTTAAAAAATATCAAATTATTTATGTTGGAGCTTAGAAATATATTGAAATATGTATAATCATCTTAGAGCCATCTACATATTTCATTCACATTTAAAGTGTTTATTTTCCAAGGGTTAGCTTAGGGAAATACATCCTTAAAGATTTAAAAATCTATTAAAGAAATTTTAAGAGATGGCATGTCCAAACTATTAAAATATTTTAAATATTCGGTTATTAATGTTTCATCATAATGATATTTTAAATATTTTATAAAATTTATCATATTTTATACTTGTGCTTCTTGCAAATGTGTGCTTAATCTCATGAAAGAAACAAAAATCCTATGAACTATGTATTCTTCATTTCATAACAACATGTCACTTATTTTGAGGCAAAAATTAATATATAGTTGAAAGGAGAAGCAATCTCGTTCACTGATATGAACCATGAAAAACTACCTCTCTTGTGTCAAAGATTTTCTAGGACAATCAAAATCATATTATTTTGGTCTTAAAGAAAATAATATTGCATCACACATGTGTCCATTTCTTTTAATAGTTACCTATCTCCCTTAGATAGGTAAGATCATTATTTTTCTTACATATATAGGTAGATATATTATACACAACAAATTGATGTGTATTTGGACATATATGTACTTGTATAGATTGTACAAAATACATTAATATATTTATGTACATAGATATGTGTGTATTCATATTGCTATAATGGGAAGAATCTGGTTATTGATAAGGTAGGTTTCAATATTGTGAGCTACAAGATCACTTTACAAAAAATAAAAGTGGATTATATTGCTTCAACATTTTGTTGACCCTAATTTGGTTAGGTAAATTACAAAAATCATGTAATCATTTATATTTACAATAAATCCATATAAATGACACTAAATATAAAACTTTGGATCATGGCCAATTACTTAAGGTGGGGCCATCTTTGGAATGAACTTGTAATTTGAAGGATCAATTCAATCAAGTTGGACTAGGGTGGTCTCCTAAATTCTTAGGGTGCAAATCAAATCAAGTATATTGCACCAATGAGAATAGTTGAAGAAAGTTTCTTGAGGTTTGTGTGCATAGTAAATTGTGTTAGTAAATGACTAAAATACAAATGAAATCAATTCAAAATAATGTAATAAAAAACACTCAAGATTGAACAATTAAAGAAGCTAAAAAGTATGAAAGGAAGACAAATAATTTAGCAAACTAAATAGCTCCTTTGTTGCAACAAATTTTCCTTCACATTGAAATTTGATGTGTGCTCATGATTTTAGCTTACATCAAGGTGCTCAAATTGTTCAGGTGGAATAAAATCTTAATTAATTAAATAATTATTAATTATTTAATTATAATATAACATTATTCTCCTAATCAAATGACTTAATCTGATTAAATAAAATTAACCAAATTTAGGTGTGTATAGTTTGCATTGGAGAGAAATTTACTTATCTAAAATTAATGTTAAGAGATGCATTTTAGTTGCTAAAGTAGAATTGTGTGTAGGATGGTCCAAAACATCTATTTCTTCTTATCTTAGGTTTGTAGATGACATCCTTAATTATAAAGTTAAAATGAATGACCTTTTGATTTACATGCCAGGGTGAATGGATCAAACACCATGACACCAGAAACACATGCATTCAAAAGATTAAATTGCTCATTATGTGGGTTACAAAACAAACTTGATATAAGCTCCTTTATAGTTTAAGGTGGTATATTTATACAACATTCCTGCAACATTTCATTAGTATGCATAATAGAACGTATAGATCAAAAAATATCATAACGATAACAAAATTGAAAATGAGTTTTGTAACAACAAGTGATTCTTTCTTTGTTAATCCTTACATACCATAGTTTACATTTTTCAAAAGATCTTTGACTAATACTAATAGTTAACACCTTATCATCCACAAATTTTTTATACAATTTTGTTTGAGTCATATCTAAAAGGTGTTTTGGATGTGGATCATGAACTTTTTAACTGACTCTTAATTTAAGAACATCTCCAACATTAGGGGATACTCTTGTATTATTGTGCCAAAAAAATTTAATCAAATTTTTGACTTCACAGTAAGTTTCATGTCAGACCTCAGGAGTCTACCACTGAAGGTCCATAAATGGTTTGTTGAATCACTTTCAAAGTTAACTCTTCTCTTTACAACTCTTTTTAAAGTTTTATGATGAATATTAAGATATCTACTTATGTTTGAAATCATTTTTTTTTATCAGTAGTAGTTTTGTTTACTAAAGTTGTTATTTCTCGTCGTGTCGCATTACTATCTTTAGAATGACTTTTCTTTCCAACAAGTGTCAAAGGCACTAGCAATAGTTGATACTTGTTTTAGAAACTCATCCTTCTTCTTGGATTTCACATAAATGCCTAACCTCTTCATAACTTTTCACATTTTAGATATTTTAATTAATTGTAACATTAATTGACATTAAAACCCAAATTTCTTATTATAAAATAATTATCTAAATAATTTGATCGCGTGTGTCCTAATCTATCTCCATGAAACCAAATCATGTAGATTGTCTAGCACATCATTTTTAATTTGAGATTGTTCATTTATTTCATTATCATTCAAAGGAGTTTCTTTCTCAATCGGCGTTTCTATGTCTACATCCACATAGTTGATTTCAATTTGAATTGGTGTTTGATTTTCAGTTTCAATTGGGGTTTGACTTTTAGTTCCTTTATCATTATGATTAACATTACTAATTTGTGGAATTTGATGTGAAATTAAATTTGTTAATCTATTTTTAGGAATAAAATTTAAATCATTTATATTGAAACTTGTTTCTAGAAATTGATGAACTTCTTTATCGGAATAAATTACATTTGGATGTGAAGACATACATGTATCCACTACTAGAATAGAAGATGCACCTAAATTTTCTTCTTCAACCTCTGCATCTATTATGGTGTCTTCATTGTTCTCCTCTTCTGAAACAATTGTTGAACTCGATGCTCCAACATTATTCAATTTTTGAAGTCTTTCTCTTCTTTCTTATTGTTGTTTTACCTCCTTCTCTCTATTTTCTGCAACATCCTCAATTGTCAGAACCTTCCTTAGCCTATTTCTGCATTGGTTTGATTCCATTTTTACATCAAGATTCAATTTCAAATTATTCTCTTTGAATGTTAGATCCAAAACAAGATAAATGAAGAGTGTTGATCAAAATATTCAGTTTACCTGGTATGAATCGTTAAACAAATGATTGAAAACTTGTCAATCATTGAGATCAGGGACATAGTCTTATTTTTTGGCTACAACGGCTCTTTATGAAATAGGCACCCATTATTTAAATGAAACAAGCACCTATTTTTTAGTTTCAAAAAATGGGTGCCTATTTTTTGAATTTAAACAAATGGGTGCCCGTTTTATAAAACTATGAGTGGGAACCATACCCATTGGCTTGGTTTTTGTTTGGCACAGGCTTAGTGGGGCCAAGCCTATGCTTGGCCTTGCAAAAATATGGCATTACACTATAAAATTTATGTCTTGCCATAATTTTTAGGATACCTTCCCAAATGAATTTTTTGATAAAATGAAAACCCATTTTAGCTCTTATTGTGCAGATTATAAAAATATAAATTTTATAGTGATATGATAAATTTAAATATTTTTAAAATATTTATCAAGCCAACATGGTACCTAAACTTGAAATACTAAGGTTAACTAAAACTTTATTAACTTTTTTAATTTTATGTTTTGAGAAATGAGTTATATGACGTCAATCTACATAGAATTTTCTTCAAATAAAATAAAAATTAAAAAAAAAGGGAAGTGATCATCAAATTATGTTGGTCATACACCAAAGGTTTAAAAAATGTACATTATAGTCAATTAAAAATTAATAAAAAAAATATTCAATTAAAAAAGATAAAATATTTGCATCAATCTTTAGTATTTTAGGTACCTTCTTCCAAAAGGATTCACAAAAATACATTTATTTACTTCAAAAAAGGGTGGTCGTACACGTGAGGTATGGTCCTGAAACAGGCATTTTGAAAAAGTGGTTTTTAAACATGCATACTACAATTCAAATTATACCATGTGGGTATTGAGATAAATTACATATTTGAAAAGTAGACTCCGAGCACTAAATTTTATATTATTGAAGTTTTCCAAGATTCAATCTTTAAGTGACTCAAATTTGACATCAATTGATAGAAATTTTGAAAAATGGAGAAAACACTTCCACTTTTTATCTAAAAGCAGGACTCAACTTCTTGTAGCCACCCTACTATGCACCCAACCTCCCATCCAATTGGCATTTTTTATTTCAATTTCAAATTTAACTTTCTTTGGATCCCAAAGAAGAGCTAATCCACCTAATGCAACATCTACATCAATGCTTTCTAATTTCTATATTCCTAGATTTCTACTAAATTTGTGCATATCATCTTTATTTAATTTTGCTTCTTGTATAAGTATTAGGTCTTATTCCATTAAGTTTATATGGTGCTTTAGCTAGTGTTATTTGTTAGGGGCATTTAAGCCCCTAACATTCTATGTGGTAAGCTTCATTGGGCCTTGGGAAGGTACTTCCCCTTTCTTGCAGGAAGTAGAGATGTAATTTTAATTTGGTTCTCAAAATTATCCATCAATCTTCCTTAAATCAACTGTAGATCTCTTACCTCTCTTTTTTAAGGACTTCCCACAATTAGGGTTGTCTACTCCATCTAAAGTAAGAGAAATACCTTATTTATCCATTGGATTACAGTTTCAATGATTAGAGAAATCCACAACTACCTCTTTGTCCATATCATAATTCTCATCCAACTACTTATTAACTTTCTAATAGAATGCATTGAAATGATCTTCCCCTAATTGATCAGAATTTTCTTCTAGTTGATTAGAATGCTCTTCTAATTGATCAAAATGTTCTTCTGTTGTAAAGGTATTGATAAACTCCTCATTACCTACTTCCAAACCCCTTCTTTCATCTTCCTCTTCATATGGCTCAAGCTATGTATCCTGAAATATTTCCTCTAGATGTTGTAAGTTTCTTTTAAATCTACAAGAATCATATGACTCTCTAAGGGAGATCTTCCTTGGTCTAAGGATAATTTGTTTTCAGTAGTTGTAATGCCTTTTCCGAACCCTTCCACCCTCAACTTTGTATTAATCATTCCCTGAGATATCTAGGTTGTGGAATTTTCCATGTTCTTCATGTTGTGCCAACAGACTAATTCCTCTCTAACTTCATCATGTACTGATATAATACTTTCTAGAACAATCCTCCAATGATTACCATATTGCTTTCAAGATTTCAGACGGTCTCTCTTTGAGAGATATTTTTTCCCAATCTATTGGGATGGGATTATGTATGTACAAGTTAGTCTCAGCAATCTTCTTCTCCTCCAAACATGTCCCTTCCTTTGTTTCTTGTTGGATTTCCCCTTCCTCCAAATATAATTCTTCCTTAGCCTTATTTTTTATTACTTCTTCTACCATCTCCATGTTATTCTCTTTTTTCCCCATAGATTCTTCCACAAGTCTTTTAAATATTCTATCTAACATTTCCTTACCGAGCCTTTCCACTCCTAAAGAAATATCTTCTACATTTATTCATTCTTCCTTCATTATTTCCTTATCTGATTCATCCAACGATGTATAATTCAAAATTTTATTATCTTTTAGAATTTTTAAATCTTCTCCATCTCTAATATTTCTTTTTAAATCTTCTCCATCTCATATGTCATAGTGTTGTCTTCCTTATGTTTTTTTTCCTTCTCATAGTCAGTTGTAATGTTTATATCCTTGTCTCTAACATCATATGTATGGGAGCTACTATTTTCTTGTGTTGTTTAGATCCTTTTTTCCACAATCTTCCCTTCTTCTATTTCTTCTAAATCTCTTGGCTTATTAAACATCTCTTTTTGGGAAGGATGATTGAAACGTACCATAAATCCCTCCTTGTCCATCTTCATTAATCTCTTTACTGGACCACTGCTATGGACTTATGATCTATTTTATCTGATGTACCTAGTAGATTCTTTGAAAAAGACAAGTTTAACAATATATGTTGCATTTTTAGTTTTTAACTCAATCATTTTTAGTAATTTTATACTTACATCCATTCTTACTTCAATGACAACATCAAAAGAAGACATTGAGTTTTCTTTAAACCCTACAATTTTGCCTAGTTGATGGCCAATATTTCTAATAAAATCCTTATTCACTAATTCTAAACGGAGGTTAGGCAACAAAACTAATCTATCTAATTTAAAATATTTAAATTCAATGGGATAAAGTTAGGTTGCTAATCCAAAAATGTAAATTTATGTCCGTTAAAACATGAGCCTTTACCTGATAGAAATTCATTTTTGAGCTTGATGTAGTATAGCAATCAATATAAAAAGAAATTAGAGAGGTGAGCACTACCTTATCCTTATAAATACCTTTGAACCATTTTTCTTCCACTTCCCCCAATTTCCTAAACCCACACCATCTCATACACAAACCAATTTTTTTATCATGGAGCTGCATACCTTTAATGACATAATTATTGATATCCAGACTGAATTTTTCCTAAAAAGTTGTAGTATGTTGCAATTGAGTGGGTTGTATGTTTAGATAAATTGGTGAAGACTTAGAAATATCTACAAGGTTTGGACTATTGTTGAAATGGTTATGTCTAGTATTACCTACTTGAATTGGCCTTAGAAATTGAATGCAAGGAGGAGCCCTATCTTTCACCCTGGTTCTACGTAATTTTTGATATTTCTTACAAAGATAATGATTCATCTTGGTAGGGGGCAATTTTAGGGAACCCTCCACTTCTTTTTGGAGAGGAAATAACCTATTTTTTCTCAAGAGAGGTTGAGCCCTAGGATCTGGCTGAATATGACCATTCATAGGTACAAGAAAAGGATTTTGTTGTCCCAACAATATTTTGTTTTTAAAGCTAGATGAAAATTTTAGCATGTTTGAACTGATAGGGATTACCCTCATTTGGAAACCTTCTGCAAATTGTGCCTACTATTTATTTTTGACATGATTTGTTTAGCCCTCCTAGATTTTCTTCTCTTGACCAATTTCCATCCTAGTTCCTCAAATATTTGTGGGGGTGGGGAGAGCCCAACCCCTCTAATTTCTACCAACAATTGGCCATGACGAATAGTGCATGATGCCTTCCCTAGAATTTATAGGGTTTTTGCTTTGCAAAAACTTATTTTTTTTTTCCTTATTTTGTGTTCCTATTCACCTATTCTGCTCCATTCTTTTTTTGAACTAATAGTTGTTTTTGGCATCAACTAAAATGTATCTCTTAACATTGACTTCATATAAGTAAATTTCTCACCAATGGAAACAATAGATACTTAAATTGTATTAATTTTATTTAGTAATCTATTAAGTCATATACAGGAGAGTAATGTTGCATTATTAATTAAATAATTTATTATTTTTTAATTAATTAATGTTATTCCTCGTGAATAATTTGAGCACCTTGACAAGCTACAATCATGAGGACACATCAAATTCGAATTCAAAGGAAAAAATGTTGCAACAAAGGAGTTATTTAGTTTTCTAATTTATCTGTCTTCCATTCATTCTTTTTAGCTTCTTTAATTATTTAATATTGAGTGTTTTTTTTATTAGATTATTTTGCATTGATTTCATTTGTATTTTTGTCATTTACTAATACATAATTTATTGTGAACAGAAACCTCAAGAAACTTTCTTCAACTAATCTCATTGGTCCAACATAATTCATTTGATTTGCACCCTACGAAATTAGGAGACCACCTTGGTCAAATTAACTTTAATTGATCCTCCAAATGAAAAGTTCATTCCAAAGGTGGTCCCACCTTATGTAATTATGCATGTTCCAAAGTTTAATATTTAGTGTTATTTATATATAGATTTATTATAAATATAAATGATTACATGATTTTTGTCATTTCTCTAACCAAACTAGGACCAAAAAAATGTAGAAGAAATATAATCCACTATGATTCTTGTAAAGTGATCTTGTAGCTTACAGGGTTGAAACCTACCTTGTCAACCATCGTATTCTTCACACTATAAACATATGCATACACAAATATCTATGTATATAAATGCATTAATGCACATAAATGCATAAATGTACATAAATGCATTAATGCATTTTGTACAATATGTAAGGACAAATATATCCATATACACATCAATTGGTTGTGTATAATATATGTACTTGTATATGTAAGAAATATAATGATCTTACATATCTAAGGGAGCTACATAACTATTAAAACAAATGGACACAAGTATGTGATGAAATAATATTTTCTTAAGAACCAAAATAATATGATATTGATTGTCTTAGAAAATTCGTGACATAAAAGACGTAGTGTTTATATGGATGGGGGTTCATAGGGATGGGTGTTTGGTTTCTCAAGTATGTATGTCTTTGTTGATCTTGATAGGGTAAAGGGTAAGTGGGTTGTGGGATAGGGATGGTAAGAAAGGTTGATGGAGGGATATAGGGACCCAATATAGATTTGGAGGATGTATAAGGTTTCAACTTTGGGATATAGGGACCAAGGATGGATTTGGAGGATGTAAAAGGATGATGCATATGTACAAATAGAGGTAAATGAGATGTGTGAGGGATATCAACATCTTTGTTTTGAGTTGTATGACCAAGGCTTTCATCTTTCAGATTTATCTTTGTACCAATAGGCTTATATGTAGCTTTGATAGGAGCAGTTGAAGCTTGAGGGTATTTTTTCTTACGCAATGGATTAGGAAGAATGGGAGAATTTTGAGGTAGATATGGAGGCTTATGAAAAGTGGATGTTGGGATACTTTGATCTTGACCAGGATCTTTTGATAGCCTAGGAAGAATAATTTGCTTTTGATTTTCAATAAGTTCATTAGAGATGGAAGGAATACCTTGATCTTGCTTAGGATATGGGTAGGATATAAGAGATGAAGGAATATGGGGTGTTTGAGATGGAAGGATATCTCAAAAGAAATGGAAGGGTATGAAGGATTCATCATGGGATTCTTGAGGTGTGGGACTTTGGTCAACTATAGGATAAGAAGGGATATTATCTTGATATTGATCCTTAATAAGACTTGTTTCTTTGCACTTTTGATTAGTCTCTTGACATCGAGCCACTTCTAAGCATAATGTAGGAGTTTGGATTTGCACGATAGATTCTTGAAGGGATGAGGGATGTTCATTTGAAATAGGTACAATAGGAATTATAGCGCATGAAGGCTTGAGGTCTATAACCTTTGAAGCATGAAAGAAGTTTGTAGCAAGATGTAGGTTAGCTTGGATCTCTTTTAGAGGTAGCCCTTGAGGGTATACATAGTCATTATGAAAACTATTTGGATCTTTTTTTGACAGAGGAATATTGGATAGCTTTTCTTCTATATTAAATGGAGGAATGGTGGAATAGGTGAAAGCTATAAGAGGACCACTACTAGACATGTGTTCATAAGTTTGATCTTGCTTGAGAGAAGTATCTTCATTAGATGATTCATTAGGATTTTCAATTTCAATTAAGTCATCATCAATAAGATTTTGGATTTTATGTTTCAACTCCATGCAATCTGAAGTTTCATGCTCATTATGTCTATGATATGCACAATAGTTTCTCAAAAAGATAAAACTAGATGAAATGATTTGAGGCAACATGATGAGATAATTTTCAAGGAGTTTTTCCAAAGCTGATTCGTATGAAATTCCTAAAGGAGTAAATGATCTATCCTAAGGATATTTGGATGTATTTGTGTTTCTCAAAGAGTTGTCATATGATGAATATTGTTGAGATGGGACTAATTCCTCTTGATTTCCTTGATCAAATATTGGTTTGTCATTAGGATATTCTTGATCAAATATAGGGTTTTCATGATATTCTTTTTTATCAAATTTTGAATTATCAAAGATATGATGTTCATAATGTTCTTCTTGATCATAGAGGTAAGGAAACAATGTTCTTAATGAGAACTGGTTGGATATTGTTTCCATTTCTTTTTCCATTTCTTGAATTCTTGTGAATAGAATATTATTTTAAATCTT
This sequence comes from Chamaecyparis obtusa, assembly GCA_027943335.1. NCBI lineage: Eukaryota > Viridiplantae > Streptophyta > Pinopsida > Cupressales > Cupressaceae > Chamaecyparis > Chamaecyparis obtusa. The sequence goes on along the minus strand of BSBK01004011.1, from coordinate 363,381 downwards.
TGTTGTTAATTGATTTTTGGATATTAATGGATGTTTTCTTTTTGTAATCAAAGATCTTCAAGCACAACACAATGATTTTATCAATTATCACAAGAAATTCTTCCAAGCAATCTACCTTAGGTCAAATTTGGCTTTTAAATGGCTCTAATGAGGTAGGCTTTCTAATTGATCAAGGATTTAATATGGATTCCATTCAAAATGGATCTTAAACTTTCATCCCCCAAGTATGTTAAGGGGCTTCCCACACGTACAAAAGTACGATTTGGCGCAATCCAAAAGGACTACTAGAGGAAGTTCAAAAAATTTAAAATCCTTTTGTCACACACCTCATTAAGGATGCATGAGTTTCATTTTATAGTGGGTTGGATTCTCACAGCAAAAGCAAGCGTATCCCACTTTGGGTTGTCCCTTACACTAGCCTCGTTAAGGAAAATTCTCAAGAGGCAAGCCCACTAATGTTCGAGCATGTTCATGTCAAGCAAGGAAATGGAGTTAAGGTCAAGTTTTTAGAAATTTGGTTCACCAAAAGGTGAAGAGCATATCCCTAACTTTTTCTTTAGTTCCCAAACACAATAAACAAGGTTCAATTGATTTCACCCACTAACTATAGGGATTTGAGTATTTCTACTCTCTTCCAAAAACAAGGGGCTTTGATTTTATGTGTTTGATTCCTCAACCTTTCTTATTAATCAAAAAGTTCAACACCTTTGGCATTTTGATTCACTAGAAGAAGTGAAGAGCATAGGCCTAAATGCTAAACTTCCCAAACAAAGAGGTTGTTTGTAATTACTAGATTTTGAAAGTGCACCAATGCCACAATTTAAGGGAAAATATTGACTAGTTGAGGCTTACCTTTTCCTTGTAGCTAACCGAAGTTAGGGGCATTTTTAAGTGATTTCATCATTTTTATCATTACCTTGGCAATAGCTCCTTCCAAATGTGTTTTTCCACCAGCAAGTTAGTCAACACAACCAATCACAATGAAGGCAACCAAAATGAAATTTGAAGAAACAAACTTATGTATTGAAACTTAAACACCTTATTCACAAATTTTGAGGCAAACTTTGAACTAAGGAGTAAAAATCCAATTAAGAGATACAAATTTCTTTTGTAAGTTCCTACAATTGTAAGATAATTTTGATATACCTGGTACTCTTCCTCTTCTGACTCCTCAAGAACTGCTTTAATATGTGCAAAGTTCTCCTTCTTGATCTTTTTGGCCAAAGTTTTACCTTGATTAAATTTGCTCTCTAGTTTTCTCGCCTTTTTATGATCTGTCATCCTGTAGAATATAGAAAACCATTTTACCACAGTCAAATTAATCAAATTAAGAATTTATGCAAAAGCGCTCCCAAAATAGTTAAAAGTGCTATTTTATTGCTTGAAAGTGTAGCTAATTGGGTTAAAAGCACTGCTTTAACTCTGTTAGTAAAATGCAAAAGCACACAAATAAATTACAGAAGCGCTACAGAATTGATTAGAGGCAGTAAAATGAAAGAAAAAGCACTCATGAAAATGATGAAAGCGCCTAGTAGTTAGGAGTAATGCGCTCTTAATTCATGCAGAATTTTTGAAAGAATGTAAGACAGAATAGAAGGATTAAAAGGGTTGCAGATCGGTGCAAAGGTGCACAACTTTGCCAAAGAAGCACTGGAACAATGATCAAAAGCGTCATTTAACTGAGCAAAAGCATTGCTTAATCTATCAAAAGTGCTACTTCCTAAAAAAACTGAGAGTTAAACACATGCAAATTTGACAAAAATGATAAATTTTTGTACGTTTAGCAAAGTGAAGCATTCTTCCCCACGGTGGGCACCATTTTGTATACTAGGGAAAGTATCTTCATAGAATTAAGGTTGAACAATAAATGAAATAGTAACTAAATAAACCACAATAGAGAAACTATTTAACAAATTAATGATCAATTGAGCATTCTATGGCTCTCTATCTAAGAATGTTAATGAAAAGCTCTCAGCAAGCTTCGATTAATGACAATCCTAGAATGAGAATGATAAAATAAACAAGCTAAAGCTAACAATTAGATCAAAGTAAATGCTAATTAAGCTCTCAAATGCCTTTCTCAACTCAAATTGCAAGAGGTTCAATGTAATTCTCAGATGTGTGGTTATTAATTATGAAGGAATTTGGTCTTCCTTTTATAGATTTTCCCAATGGTAGGAGATGTAGTGTATTTAATCATGATTAAGCCTTGGTTGAGTCCTTGGTTCCACCCTTTGAAGACAATGCAAAGTTTTTGTCCTCAAAGCTTGGGACAAGTAGGCAAGATCAATGGACAAGATTCTCTTTCACTTTGAGTGATTGAGATTGAATTTGGCTTGATCCATGTGAATGCCTTTCCTCAAATCCTATTGGTTGATTGAATTTCCTCCATTTGTGGTTGTTGAGGGAAATTAGGATTTATTAATTGATTTAAATTGATTTCTTTAGCCATGTACCCCTTGAATGGGTTGAATTTGATTTAATCCAAGACTATACAATTAATTGATTTAATTGCACTTTGATTTGATTGCATTTGATTAAAATACTCTCACTGATTGATATTGAATTAAGACTTGATTTTAATTTTGATTGGCTAATTATGTGTTGTGATTCAATTGATTCAATTTTGTCCTTGATTTTCTTTGATTTGCCTTGATTTATTACTTGATTGTTCTTTGTCCATTTTTAGGTGATTACAAATGGCTTCCCTAGAATTTCTAGGGATTTTACTTTGCAAAAAGTTATTTTTTGTTTTAGCCTTATTTTACATTCGCATTTGTCTATTCTACTCCATTCCTTTTTTGAACTACTAGTTGTTTTTGACATCAACTAAAATTCATCTCTAACATTGATTTCAGATAAGTAAATTTTTCACCAATGCAAATTATAGACACCTAAATTTGATTGATTTTTAGTTCCTTCCGTAGGCTATAGAACCATAGGCATCGACCTGTTTTTAACTAGTGATTAAACTAGTTAACTCAAGCCAATCAAATTTAATAATTTCTTTTTGTCATATCAAATTTTAATATTTGATAAAGTAAAATGCACAATATTTAACTTATCTAATTTATAAAATTATTTATCTTTCAATTGATTGGTTTAGATAAATTGAGCGATAAGGATGGATTTTTTGGAAATATTTTTGCCCATTGCAATGTTCATGATATATTAGATCACAATAATATTATTATTAGTTTCAATGAAGAATTTTGCAATAGGGAATAATATTACTTATAGTGATTGATTTTTTTAAAACTTTAATTATTTTTATTTTTATATCATCTAATATTAATTTTTAAAAATACATTTAGAAACATATATATATATATATATATATATATATATATATATATATATATATATATATATATATATATATATATATATATATATATATATATATATATATATATATATATATATATATATATATAATTAATGATAGTATTATATTTTAGTTAATTTTATTTTTATATCATCTTCTATTAGTTTTTAACTATATTATTATTATATTTATTATAATAAACACATAATAATTATATATTATATTACAGTATTATTAATTTTTTATATTATTATTACATTAAAAAATTATTATTATTATTATAATTAAAATATTGTGTTGTAACATTTGATAGTACATTATACTATTAATTTTGATGGTTTGTTACATATCACATTTGAAAATATTTAAAATTTAGACATTCTAACATAAATCTTTCCATCTTTTCATTTCTTAGATATCTTTAGGTTTAATTTAAAGTTTTTTTTTTCAACTAACACTTTATATTATCTATTATAATTCTTTAATTACACAACCTTTATCTAATCTTGATTATATACTTTATATCACTATCTATTTTCCATCTATTATATAATTTAGGCTCTTTATTTTTTATTTTTTATTATTATTATTTATTTTAATAGAAAAGCAAGTTCAAGCTCATAATTTTTTGTGACTAGAATAGAGTTTTGTGGTTAATATCTCTATCAATAGTCATATAGCAATAACATACCTTTTAAATCAATATAACATCCATATAAGATTGAAGATTTTCTATAACTATGAAGCTTTGGAACTATCAAACATTAAGTGTATCCATATAATATTACAATAGGAAAACTCTCATAAATTTACTTCCCGTTCTATACTAACTAATTCCCTTTTGTATTTGATAAGATCAAATGGCAATAGCAACATCAACGGTTTTGATATGTTCCCACATTGATGGAATTCCATATTAAACGAGAAGATTTTGCAGGCAAGAGATAAAATCAGTTAAAACTCATCCATGTCGGGGAAACTGTCAACCATTCTCATCATCATTTACATTCTTCATTATCATTTCTCGACAGCTACAAATGCAAATGATTTGGTGACTGGGTGAAATAGGTGTTCGGTTTAGATTGACTTTATTGCTATTGAACCTTCACTCTAATTTCTCAACTGTTGATCTTAAAATCCCCAAACCCTTTGTTTACATCGAAAGGAATTAAAAATTCTCTCCTAATTAGGTATCCTCTTTTACAAAATGAGTATGCCCATCGAGGCCGGCCACAAGTTAGGGTTCACACAAAGTAGGGTTTTAGTTTTGGGTTTTATATAAAACCCTATCGACATTCACTCTTGGAGAATTTGTTGAACAAGGATATCATCTTCCAGTTGAGTTCTTGTTTCAATGATAAGGATACATGTTGGAATTTGTTAGTTCCTCTTTTCTTACGATTGTATCAGGCTATTTCTTTTATTTTATTTTGTTTAAATGTAAGATTGTTCGTGTTTCTGGCCTCAATTTGTTAGGGGTTTTATCTATTAGTGTTATAGATCAGCTGAATGATGAACGATAATCCTAGATCTGTTCTGATTATTCTTGATGACTCAACATGCATCACCAACTAACGGCTATTTATCTATGCTATTTATTGTTTATGCCTTTCCAGCAATCTATTTTTTTGGTGCACAAAAGGTTCTATCTTCTTTTTTTGTCATTTTCTTTATTAGTTTTTAATCATGTATTTTTAGTAAGGGTATGCCGGATCATGACATAATTTCATAGACCTATTCTAAATCATATTGAGGACTCAACATGCATCACCAACTGACGGTTACCAATTTTACATTAGGATCTGAGAGTATTGGATTTTATTTTGATATTCCATTTGTGTTTTTTCTTTTGGTTTTTCCTATTTTTTTTAGGTCTGTGATGATATTTTCTGATGCCCTATTTTTCTGCTTCTTGTTAAGTTTTATTTAATTTTTTTCTGAATTTTTTTCCTGCTTGAAGTGTTGTTCCTTGGCTTTGTTAGATTTTATAGACTTTAAGCTGGTATTCTAGCTTCTGCGATCGACAAATTGCTGAACAAGAATTTAACTGTTTCATGATTGTTTGATGTAGTTCTGTTTGAAATTGTTTCCGACTGTGATTGTTCTAAAGGAAAGAGAAATTATCAAGCTGCTAACCCACTACAAAATCTTTGTATTTATCAAAATATTACAATGTGAAATTACAAGAAATTGCTAATCCTGTATTTTCTACTTAAGAAAGAGTCATTATATTAAAACATTCTAAGCTCTATATTTGAGAAATATTTAAAGTAAAATTATTAAAATAGTACAATTTCTATCGTTCAATTTGCACTAACAAATGGCTTTGGCAATAGCCATTTAACCTTTTAAATTTATTTGCAAAGTTCAAACAATTCTTCTAACATTTTAGCAGGAACTTCGCTGCTTTGCAACCTTGTTTTAATTAGATTAAGTCATCTGATTAGGAGAGTAATGTTGCATTATTAAATACATAATTAATAATTGTTTAATTAATTAATATTATTCCTCGTGAACAATTTGAGCACCTTGACAAGATAACAATCATGAGCACACATCAAATTTAAATTTGAAGGAAAAAATGTTACAACAAAGGAACTATTTAGTTTACTAAATTCTGTCTTCCTTTCATTCTTTTTATCTTCATTAATTATTTAATATTGAGTGTTGTTTTCTATTACATTATTTTGGATTGATATCATTTATATTTTAGTAATTTATTAATATACAATTTATTGTGCATACAAACCTCAAGAAAATTTATTCAACTAATCTCATTTGTCCAACATACTTGATTTGATTTGCACCCTAAGAAATTAAGAGACCACCCTGGTCCAATTTTCTTGAATGGATCTTTCAAATTAAAAGTTCATTCCAGAGATGGCCCCACCTTAAGTAATTACGCATGTTCCAAAGTTTAATATTTAGTGTTATTTATATCTAAAGTTATTATAAATATAAATGATTACATGATTTTTGTAATTTCTTTAACCGAACAAGGGTCAACAAAATGTTGAAGAAATATAATCCACTTTGATTCTTGTAAAGTGATCTTGTAGCTCACATTGTAGAAAACCTACCTTCTCAATCATCAGATTCTTCTGACTGTAGACATATGTATAGCTAAACATTTATGTACATAAATGCATTAATGCACATAAATGCATTAATTCATTTTGTACAAGATGGAAGTACAAAGTAGTTCTATATGTAAGAAATATAACGATTTTACCTATCTAAGGGAGCTACGTAACTATTAAAAGAAATGGACACATGCATGTGATGCAATATTATTTTCTTAAAGACCAAAATAATATGATTTAGATTTTCCTAGAAAATATTTGACATAAGAGCTGTAGTGTTTCATGGTTCATATTAGTGAACGAGATTGCTTCTCCATTTAACTAAATTTTAATTTTAATTTTTACATCAAAATCCCTGACATGTTATTATGAAATGAAGAATACATAGTCCCTAGGATTTTATTTCTTTAATAAGATTAAGAACATATTTGTAAGAAGCACAAATATAAAATATAACAATTTTTATATAATACTTATAACATAAGTATGATGAAACATTAATAACTGAATATTGAAAATATTTTAATAGTCTAGATTGGTAATCTTTCAAATTTATTTAATAGATTTTTAAATTTTTAAAGATGTATTTCGCTAAGCTAACCCTTGAAAAAGAAACACTTTAAATGTGAAATGTAGATGTCTCTAAGATATTATACATATTTCAATATATTTTTAAGTGCTCCACCATAAATAATTTCATATTTTTTTAAGTTCTCCAACATAATGATTCTAGGAAGCCCTATTCATAAAAGTGAGACGTTCAAATGATTGGTCAAATTCAATAGATTTAAATATGCATAGATGTCTCTAAGATGATTATACATAATTAGATATATTTTTAAATGCTAACTTCCAACATAAATGATCTCGCCATGCTCCTTTCATAAATATGAGATATTGAAATGATTGGCCAAATCAATAGATTTAAATATATTTAGATGTCCCTAAGATCATTATACACAATTACATAAATTTTTAAGTGTTTTAACATTAATGATCCTAGCATGCTGATCCTTTCATAAATGTATCAGTGGAGCCGTGGCCGTGAATGCGAAGCATCATTGCCAGGAGGAGGAAATTTGTCTGCAGATGGGGCAGCTGAAATTAGACCTGGCCACGCTTTTGTAGATGCACTTATAGTGGAAGACATGAAGGCAAGGCGAGAACTGTTTAAGGCCCTTCAACTGAGGCGAAGATAGGTTAGCGAGTGGCGAATACGCAGTGTTATCATCCCCAACAAAGGGCTCCATGCATATAGCACATTCATCCCTTTTAAGGTCTGTATATTTCTGAACGATCTCATCTGTGGGAGTGGGCTCTCCCAGGAGACGCGCAGGACGATCAACAAGTGTATGGTATCTGTTAGGCTGCTCCAGCGGAGGAGGATCAACAAGTGTGACGTCATCCTCATCATTCGGGGGTGGTATGTCCAGCTCTGGAGTCTCGTACTCATTACTGTTACTGCTCCTCAGTACACGATAACTACGAACTCGAAAAATGTTACTGTTTGTAGCAGCCTCCATGATTATGATTATGGCTTCTTAAACCTGATCTTTATGTACTACTGCTTGTATTCTTGATATTCAGATGAATTGTTCTTTGATTATGGATTGCGCTGCTCTCTATGTTCTTGGTATTCTCTTAGTACTCGGCTTGTATTCTTGATAATCTCTTAGTAGTCTGCTTGTATTCTTGATATTCTCTTAGTACTCTGCTTGTATTCTTGTATTCTTTGATTATGGATTACGCGCGCTGCCTCTTTATAGCAATCCAAGCTCTGCAGTAACCGTCGTGACTTTTGAAGATGGGAACCTTGAAAGTTGTTTTGCATTTAGGCATTTTATATTGTAAGCAATAACCACTGCTACGCATTAATGGTTGATAAAATTGTGTATTTAGGTCCACACAAATTGAGGTCATGGATAAAATCAAAAGAGAGGTGCTTGGGAGTTCCCAAGTGTCTAAAAGAGGATCGAAGCACGATTAGAAACACTCAAAAGAATAATGCATGATCGAATGGGTAGCCATTGGTATAGGGGACAAGGTAAAATAAAATCAGCACTTTATGAACCGCTTTAAAAGGCAGAGCTTTCACAATGGTTTTAAAGAACTTAAAATTCTTAAAAGAGCTAATCCTTGGTAGCTCTCTACAAAGGAGGTTTAGAATATTACAATTTTTTTTTATGAAATTTAAAGAGAAAGTCTAGACAACATTGGCAAAGAGGACTATCTAAACTAATATTCATAGGATACTATTAAAGAGACTAAAGTTCTACTTTTAAAGTTTTTATATTTCAAGTAAATCAAAGTTTAATGGTTTCTAAGTCTTTCATATATTTTTAACCAAAAGGGACCTGTAATTTAGAGAGGCTCTTTCATAATAAGAATGGAATAAAAGCTAAGACCTTGTTAGGCTTGTTTACAATAGGAAACTTTCTAGAGGACTCTTTATGAAGACCTACCAAAGTAAGATGTTGATCACATAGTATCCACTACACAACAAAGAGCTTGTAGCGAATCACACTTCAAAGTAGTGAAGGGCTTTACCAATCTCACAATAATGTGTTTGAGAAAGAAAAACTTGTTGATAATATTGAATTAGGGCTTGAGTAATATCAATGAGCTCAAAAAATACTTCTTAGCATCTTTGGTATTCTCATTATTTGGGAATTTGGAAATCTTTAAGGCTTTTATAATCTTTGGAAATTTTATTTCTAGTTTTAAGGCAATTTAAAAATTATATTTAATTTAAGCTCTTTAGTAAATATGATTGTCATATTTTACTTTTGTTGATAAATTTGAGAAAAATATGTAATTTTTGAGTAGGATAAAATAAAACCACTTCTATTTTAGTGGTGACAGAACACAACTATGATGTGGTCACCTTATGTGAGTGTCAATGAATGAATGTGTTATGATGATCATATATACATAAAAATTAAGAACTTTATTTGAAGTAATCATTTCATCAGCCAATCCAACAAATCCCATGAGGAGGATGTGATTCAAAATTCTAAATGTGTTGGATACAAGCTAACATGGAATTCTAACAAAACATTGAGGCATTTAGATGAATTTGTATTTTAGGAACCATAGGCACCATGACTTGCAGCTCAGAAAAAATAGAATGTGGAATGATATGCAAGGGATCCCCTAAAATCTGAAATAATTTGGAAAAGGAAAATAGAGGTTTATTTAACAAGATATGGTTTCATTAATATAGATTTATATTATCATATCAACCTTATTTTTTTAAAGATTGATAGTGTGTTTGAATATTAAAATCTAAACTATAATAGATTAGCTCATATAAGAGATGATGAAATGAAATTTCATCCTTAACAGTTGGCATAGAAATTTATAAACAAAAGAAATTTTTGTATTATGACAAATCTAAAGTTACATGAATGGGAAGAGAAGAATCATGATTGGGGCAATTTCCTTAGCCATTCTAGAGGTAATAGCCATTAGCAAGAGGCTCACAACTTGTGATGGCCTTAACTTTTTCTTTTACTTCAATAGGAGTTGTAGAATAAAAAGAGATAAAAGGTCTAGTTGGGGGAATTTCCCATTATCATTCCAATCCCAAGATTTCATTGTCACATTATGAGGCAAAATGCTATATATGTGGAAAAGGGGGTCAACCATGTCATTGTAATTTGTAAAAGTCTGCCTCAAATATATGTCTAATACTATCTTAAATCGTTACATGATTTTATTCAATATATGGAAAATAAATGAGTGTACGTATTAATATTATTTATATTTCATAGAAAACTTGATCAAAAATTGAAGGAAAATAATGTGACATATTATTATGGTCAAAATATGGTTGTGAACATGTTGGCTATGTGCATGAAAGTAATAATGTGTAATACTATTACAAGATGTTTTTGTATTCAATTGTGTAAGTATTTTTGCATCAAGATGTAATACCCCACCTCACATGAAAGTAAGAAGGTCAATAGGAGAAAGGGGAAGTGTATATATCAAATAAAATACCTCATTGAGAAGCCACAAGCCTAATCTTTTTTTCCTTAGTAGGTAATTAGGTTTTATTGTTAAATGTCATTGTTTAATTATGGTTTGACAAAGCTAATGTTGTGATTTTTTTAGAGGTTTTCTAGGGGCTTCTTAAGTGAGAAACCATTTGAATTGATTGTCTAGGTGAGGGTTAGGGTTGGGAGCCCTTAAATGAGTTTGATTTTCAGATATGGCCTTGTTTAGGTTTTAAAAATGTGTTGAAAGGTCAATTTTATGGATATTTGTACAAAAATAAACCCCTAAGGTATATAACTATTCTAAAGTTACTTGATACACATATAATATTACCCCTCAAAATTCTTCCTTAGGGTGACGAGTTTGAAATTTGAGATGAGGGTTGAAACATGGAGGGATGTTTAGGGGTATGTTACCCTCTTAAATGGGGAAAGAAATCTCATTTATTGAGGGAAAGTACACTCCAAACCTTCTTATCCAAGCCTTTAAAGTTGAAACTCCTTTATTTGGGGCATGTGGAGGAAGAGTTGGTTGTTACCCACTTCTCCTATTCGAAAATGATTTTTTGAGTTGGAGAGGGGATGAGATAATTGGAAGAAGGAAGGATTCTTGCAAATGGTGGTGCTAAATAAGAATATCGCATCGATAAGACCTTCTCATTTTATTTCTATCAGGTTATTTTTTTAATTTTTGTCAATTTGTAGAAACCATGTTTATTGTGTTTTTTAATATTATTTAAAAGTTAAGTGAGGAGAGCTATTTTTTTAGAGTAATATTTATTCAGAGTATTTTTTATGAAATGGATAAATAAGTTTTGTACATAAGTTATGTTTCTTGAAAATCATGATTATGTTTGGAGTATGTGTCGTCATTGATGTCAACCTAATATCTAACAATATTTATTGTCATTTTGTTAATTAGATAAATGTAGTATGTTGTCATTGACGTTGCATATTTGAGAGAATTTGTGCCATGTTGGTAATTGATGTTGTATATTCAAGAGAATTTATGTCATGTTAGTAAATTATGTTGTATATTCAAGAGAATTTGTGCCATGTCAGTTTAGATGAGATAAATTTAACAGATCGAGATATATTTGAGGTCACTTGTGACATGTCAGTTTAGTCAAAAATAGAGAAGGGGGTCCAAAGATTCATTAGATGAAATTTTATTTGTCCATAGATTTGGTACGTATAAATTCATTTGAATTTTTCCTTGGCTACATGATCAATTAACTTTGGACATCTTCTAAATGGTATGAGTGATATGGGCTAAATTTTGTGCTCAAATTTTTTATTGTGTGGTAGGAGAAATTGTGTACTTGTGGTTAATTAGTGCATCGAGGCAGCAATATTTTTCTTTGTATTTTACCACATTGTACATCCTATTGCTCTGTAATTTTGGATGGTGAATAAGATGAATGTTAAATACCTGTTGGGTGGCTCCAAGTTGTTGAGTCCCACTTTTGGGCAACAAGTGGATGTATTTTCCCTTCTTTTTAAAGTTTCTCTCAATTAATGTCAAAAATTGAGGAACTTAATAATTGAATCTCAAAAAAATTATAAATAAAAAATATAGTGTTTGGAGTTTACTTTTCAAATATTTAATTTATTTCAATACCCAAATGCTATTAATTTCTTTTAGTAGGCATGTGTAAAATATAATTGAAAATGTCTATTTCAGGATCATACCACACACATGTCCGACCACCATATATTTTGACCTACATTTTGATCACCATCGGCTTGCCACCATGGAGCCTTTCAATAAAGGTAGAAATTTCCCCTTTCTATAGGGAGTTCTAGACCTTAGTCTGTCTCCTCCATTTCTCACTATCATCTGAGGGCTCCCTTCTGTGTCTTTCACCTCCCATAGTGAAAATTTGGTTTGAACAAGGTCTCTTGTGTAACAAATTATAGTTGTTCAGATAGTTTCTCGCCAAGGTGTTCCAGATCTTTCTACTATTATGCCATAAACGATAGGAATTAACTTTGGAAATGGGCACCCAGAAAGTGTGTGAATGGGACTTGTAGTTATTACCATTTTTGCCATTCCAGTACTTCCCATTTATGGGAAAGCACATATGATGAGCAACATTAACATTCATGATTTCTAATTTTGATTCCCTCCTTTCCCTAAATTTTGTCCCTTCTGACTAAATCCTTCACCTCACGTTGTAAATCTCCACCATGTAGCCATCTGATCATAGTGTCACATTTAACAACCAAGTTGGAAAACTAGTCAGCAACTTGGTTGGCTTCCCTATATATGTGGGATATGTGTACATTTTCAAAGGAATTCAAAAGATAGCTCATGTTTCTTCAATCATACTGGCTATAGTCCATGATGGGAGTGGAGGTTATTTAAACAACTAATGATCTTATTAGAGTCTCCTTCAAGCCAGAGATTTTTAACTCCAATATCATGGGCTAATTTGGAGACTTGAAGATCCGCATTAGCTTCTGCATAGTGCTTAGATTGGGTTCCAAGAGGGAGGATAACAATAGCAATTCCCTTTCCATAGCAATTTATTATCACACCACCACTTCATGCCTTTCCTGGGTTACCCTTGGTAGCACCACCAAAGTTAGTCTTCTACCAACCATCCGAGGGATAGCTCTTGGTGCAAGTATATCTTTTCTTGTTGTTCTTATTTGGGTCTCCATTCTTGTCTTTTCCTGCAAAAGGGTTAGTACCACCACAGGTAATATAGTTTTCTTTTAAAGCATGGTGGATCTTTTCAAAAATGATCTTGGGAGGGGCACAACAATCCCTGAATATATGATTGTTATGCTATTTCCACACACCCCAAAAAAGGTGTGGGAGATCCCAGGAGAAGAATTTGTGAAGATCACTGTTCTTAAAAGGTAGGGACCATTGGGAAAATAGATCTTGAATAGAGAAGGGAAAACACCAATGTAGTCCAAAAGAAGAAAGGAGATACTACCAAACCTTACTGACATAAGGGAAATGAATGAATAGGTGGTCCACGGACTCCACTTGGCATTTACAAAGTACACACCGATTGGGATTTGGGATACCTCTCTTCAAAAGATTATCAACACTGAGGATGCAGTTCTGAAGAAAAATCCAGAAGAAGACATTAATTTTCTAAATAAGGCCAGGGAACCAAGCTTTGGCCCAAATAGGCTTGGCTTCCTGATGCATTTCAAAATAATAAGTAGAAGAAATTGAAAAGACTCCATCGGGGGAACCATCCCAAATCAAAACATCCTGAAAAGGGGAGAGGGAAACCGTATTAAGAAAAATCATAAGAGGATTCAGATCCAAAGATAGAGAGAATGGGTTCACCCAGGCATTACCCCCTCTATAATTACAGACCTAAGAGCCATATTTTTGGGTACACTCATCCATCCACATATTGAAAGGCTCACACTCCCGCAGGGATCCCAACTAGAGCCAATTATAATGCACTTAAGGATGGAGGATCCAATGAAAGACAATCCAAACTTGTAGCCAAACCAATGCATAGCGGAATTACACAACAACAACACTAGATCTAAAAGAAAACAGATATCTTTATTCATCAACAACTGATTACATGCAATGTGTCAGGCTGTAAGGCCTTCCCAGTTACGGCCAAGGATAATGCAAGAAATAGTTCTACAAGATCACACAAGATCCAAATAAAACTCAACTAGACCAGGTCTACAACACAATGGGACATTGGTAGGAACTCCAAGAAAGATCTAAACTTGTGCTCGCAAGCCACCAAATAATCTCCTTGTTCCTAAGCTTGCAAGCTAATAACTCTTCTATCTTCTATCTAGAACCATACTCTAATTCCAAATCTCTACTTCTACCTCCTTCTACTACCATAAAAACTACCCAAACATCTTCACTAGCCTTTCCAAACCAGATCGCACACAATCTCTTCGCTAGCCTTTCCAAACAAGATCAACCTTCACTCTGATACCACTTAATGCAGTCCAGGATGGAGGATCCAATGAAGGACTTCCAAACTTGCAGTGAAACCAATGCATAGTGGAATTACATAACAAAAACACAAGATCTGAAAGAAAACTAGTATCTTTATTCATCAACATTCAATTACATGTAATGTGTCAGGCTATAAGGCCTTCCCGGTTATAGCCAATTACAATGCAAGAAATAGTTCTAAAAGATCACGCAGGATCCAAATCAAACTTAGCTAGCCTAGGTCTACAACATAATAGGACACTGGTAGGCACTCCAAGAAAGATCTAAACTTGTGCTCGCAAGCCACCAAGTAATCTCCTTGTTCCTAAGCTCGCAAGCTAGTAACTCTGCTATCTTCTATCTAGATATGTACTCTAATTCTAGATCTCTGCTTCTACCTCCTTCTACTACCCTAACAACTACCCAAACATCTTCTTAAATACTAATCTTCAGCCACAAGCCGCATGGAAGAAATAATTAATTCCCCAAATCAAGTCAGCTTCTACTACAAACAAACATTAAATGCAAAACAAGGTCGGCTCTCAAATAGCCTTACAATAATTAAATTCTTCATGTTGGCCTCCAGATCCACATAGGAGAATGTTACATCATCTAACATAAATAAATGCACCAAGTCAACCTCCCAAATCTCCAAGAACAACCGTTGGTAATCCATCATACCGAGCACCAGGAAATAGATTGAGCAACCATACCAACCAAGATCCAAAAGCATTACCAAGCACCAAGGATGACCGAGCACCACAGACATCACGAAGCACCAAAAGTGCTAAGTGTCCTTCAATGACCAAGCTCCCTTTAGTGACTGAGTCCTCCAATGACCGAGCCACTTCAGTGACCGAGCAACAGGCATAAACATTGAGACCCCATCAGTAACTAAGCACCGAGAAACAAACCACCAAGCCACCAAGCTCCATCGGTGAAGTAGAACAAACCTCAACCAAGAATTATTACCCAAATAACTGAGTAAAAGCCTATCTTTACAAAACTCATCCACCTCCTTGACTGAGTACCAAAAAATAACAAGGAACCAAACAAGAAGTCAGGATGCCACTGCATCAAACTCCCTGGGTATAAAGAAAAGCGTGTCCCACACTTTCTCACCAACGGGAACATCTAATAAACACCAACTCGACTTCATCTTCACCAAAGGTTTCCACTCAATCACAGGAAAGAGAACCAATATGTAACTCAACCAATCATAATGTCCAACATCCTGAACAAACTGAGCCTTAAATCCATCACCAAGGATCAAGGGAGAATCCCATCTCAGAATCTTATCACAAGACTTATCACTATCAATCAGTCACTCAAGTTCACAACCACCAAACAATCTCTTCACCTCAACACCAAAAAAAAACAATTCGGTAACACCAACATCAGGAAGGTGTTCAGCAACACGTAACCCCACACCAACAACAGTTTGATCAAGCATAACCATATGCTCTACAATCTCCATGTCAGGCACAAGCGACTAAACATAAAAACCAATATCTTCAATAGCAACCTAATCTATCACAACCAGATGCTCTGTAATTTCCATGTTAGACACAACTGACTGAACATGAAAACCAATTTCCTCCTCAACCTCAACAAGGTCAGCAACATAGTTAGTAATCATAGGTATCTTAGCAACGAGCACAAGTTTCTATGTAGGCTTCATGTCAGACTCTACCAACTGAACATCAAAACCAAATTCACATGCTTCCACATGTCTTCTCTCTCTAACTAGTCTTCTAATAGGCCAGACAACTTTCCTTTGGATTGGCATACTCCAACTCTAGTAAGCTCTACAAAGATCAATAAAACTTTCCTTCACTAGGTTCTTAACTTGATTCTCCATGTGGTTCAGCAAATCCACTTCCAATCGAGAAAACCTATCAGAAATCTTCATCGTCACCACATCACATAGAGAAGCAATCGCACCAGGGTCCAATCCTCTCAGAAACATCTCTCAAAGATTTTCAGAAACCCTCTGCAACAAACCCTAAACTGACCACCTTGTGACAATATCCAAGTTGCATGCAAGTCATATCGCAACCTATAACCTTGAACAAACAACTGGGCCACGATTTCACAAGTTCAGTAACATGGATCTACAACTCAGATCGCACACAATCTCTTCACTAGCCTTTCCAAACAAGATCAACCTTCACTCTAATACCACTTAATGCAGTCAAGGATGGAGGATCCAATGAAGGACTGTCCAAACTTGTAGCCAAACCAATGCACAGTGGAATTACATAACAAAAACACAAGATCTAAAAGAAAATTGATATCTTTATTCATCAACAACTAATTACATGCAATGTGTCGGGCTATAAGGCCTCCCTGGTTACAGCCAATTACAATGCAAGAAATAGTTCTAAAAGATCACACAAGATCAAATCAAACTCAGCTAGCCTAGGTTTGCAACACAATAGGACACTAGTAGGCACTCCAAGAAAGATCTAAACTTGTACTCGCAAGCCACCAAGAAATCTCCTTGTTCCTAAGCTCACAAGCTACTAACTCTGCTATGTTCTATCTAGATCTATACTCTAATTCCAAATCTCTACTTCTACCTCCTTCTACTACCCTAACAACTACCCAAACATCTTCTTAAATACTAATCTTCAACCACAAGCTAGCTAGAAGAAACAATTAATTCCCCAAGCCAAGTCAGCTTCTACTACAAACAAACATTAAATGAAAAACAAGGTTGGCTCTCAAATAGCCTTACAATAATTAAATTCTTCATGTTGGCATCCAAATCCACATAGGAGAATGTGACATCGGCTACCACAAATAAATGCACCAAGTCAACCTCCCAAATCTCCAAGAACAACCGTCGGTAATCCATCATACCGAGCACTAGGAAATACATTGAGCAACCATACCAACCGAGATCCACAAGCATTATCGAGCACCAAGGATGACCGAGCACCACAGACATCACCGAGCACCAGAAATGCTAAGTCTCCTTCAATGATCAAGCTCCCATCAGTGACTGAGTCCTCCAATGACCGAGCCACATCAGTGACTGAGTAACAGGCATAAACATCAAGACCCCATTGGTAACCAAGCACCAAGCAACAAACCACCAAGCCACTGAGCTCCATTTATCAAGTAGAACAAACCTCGACTGAGAACTATTACCCAAATAACCAAGTAAAAGCCTATCTTTACCAAACTCATCCACTTCCTTGATCGAGTACCAGAAAATAAAAAGGAACCGGACAAGAAGTTAGGATGCCACTACATCAGACTCCTGGGGTACAAAGAAAAGTGTGTCCCACACTTTCTCACCAACAGGAACATCTGAAAAACACCAACTCCACTTCATCTTCACCAAAGGTTTCCACTCAATCACAGGAAAGAGAACCAATATGTAACTCAACCAATCAATATGTCCAACATCCTGAACAAACTGAGCCTTAAATCCATCACCAAGGATCAAGGGAGAATCCCATCTCAGAATCTTATCACAAGACTTATCACTGTCAATCAGTCACTCAAGTTCACAACCACCAAACAATCTCTTCACCTCAACACTGAAAAAAAACAATTTGGTAACACCAACATCGGGAAGGTGTTCAACAATAGGTAACTCCACACCAACAACAGTTTGATCAAGCACAACCATATGCTCTACAATCTCCATGTCAGGCACAAGCGACTAAACATAAAAACCAATATCTTCAATAGCAACCTAATCCAGCACAACCAGATGCTCTGCAATTTCCATGTCAAACACAACCGACTGAACATGAAAACCAATTTCCTCCTCAGCCTCAATAAGGTCAACAACATCATCGGTAATCACAGGTATATCAACAACAAGCACAAGTTGCTTTGTAGGCTTCATGTCAAACTCCACCAACTGAACATCAAAACCAAATTCACATGCTTCCACATGTCTTCTCTCTTTGACCAAACTTCTAACAGGCCAGACAACTTTCCTCTGGATCAGCATACTCCAACTCCAGTAAGCTCTACAAAGATCAACAAAACTTTCCTTCACCAGGTCCTTAACTTGATTCCCCATGCAGTTCAGCAAATCCACTTCCAATCAAGCAAACCTCTCAGAAATCTTCATCGTCACCACATCACGGAGAGAATCAATCGCACCAGGGTCCAATCCTCTCAGAAACATCTCTCAAAGATTTTCAAAAACCCTCTACAACAAACCCTAAACTGACCACCTTGTGACACTATCCAAGTTGCATGCAAGTCATATCGCAACCTGCAACCTTGCACAAACAACTGGGCCATGATTTCACAAGTTCAGTAACATGGATCTACAACTCAGATCACACACAATCTCTTCGTTAGCCTTCCAAAACAAGATCGACCTTCACTCTGATACCACTTAATGCAGTCAAGGATGGAGGATCCAATGAAGGACTGTCCAAACTTGTAGCCAAACAATGCACAGTGGAATTACATAACAAAAACACAAGATCTGAAAGAAAACTGATATCTTTATTCATCAACAACTGATTACATGCAATGTGTCAGGCTATAAGGCCTTCTCAGTTACAGCCAATTACAATGCAAGAAATAGTTCTAAAAGATTACGTAGGATCCAAATGAAACTCAGCTAGCCTAGGTCTGCAACACAACAGGACACTAGTAGGCACTCCAAGAAAGATCTAAACTTGTGCTCACAAGCCACCAAGAAATCTCCTTGTTCCTAAGCTTGCAAGCTACTAACTCTGCTATGTTCTATTTTGATTTGTACTCTAATTCCAAATCTCTGCTTCTACCTCCTTCTACTGCCCTAACAACTACCCAAACATCTTCTTAAATACCAATTTTCAGCCACAAGCCAACTTGAAGAAATAATTAATTCCCCAAGCCAAGTCGGCTTCTACTACAAACAAACATTAAATGCAAAACAAGGTCAGCTCTCAAATAGCCTTACAATAATTAAATTCTTCATGTCAGCCTCCAAATCCACATAGGAGAATGTGACATCAGCTACCACAAATAAATGCACCAAGTTGGCCTCCCAAATCTCCAAGAACAACCATCGGTAATCCATCATACCGAGCACCAGGAAATAGATTGAGCAACCATACCAACCGAGATCCACAAGCACTACCAAGCACCAGAAGTGCCAAGTCTCCTTCAATGACCAAGCTCCCTTCAGCGACCAAGTCCTCCAATGACCGAGCCACTTCAGCGACCGAGCAACAGGCATAAACACCAAGACCCCATCGGTAACCGAGCACTGAGCAACAAACCACCAAGCCACCAAGCTCCATCAATGAAGCAGAACAAACCTCGACTAAGAAATATTTCCCAAATAACCGAGTAAAAGCCTATCTTTACCAAACTCATCCACCTCCTTGGTGGAGTACCTGAAAATCACAAGGAATCAAACAAGAAGCCAAGATGCCACTGCATCAAATTATCATTCTAGAGGTTAATAGTTTGACCATTACCAATATTCCATTTATCTTTAGGGTTGGCGATATCCTTAGCATTAAGGAAACCATTCCAAATATGAGATCCTTTCGGAATGTCATTACAACAAAAAAAAGAGATAAATGGAGTTATTAGAAAGATACTTATCTTTGAAAGTGTCACGCCATTTGCCCTTACTGTTGAAAATACACTATATCTATTTCGCTTGGAGAGCTTTGTTGAAAGGTCTTATTCTCTTTATCCCTAATCCACTAGTTGTTTTAGGAAGACAAACTTTATCCTGTATACTAATTTTAATCAAACCCCCCAAAAAAATTAATTTTTTTAATTCTAAATAGTAAGAAGTCCAATGGGTTTTCATTTAGTCACAATATTCGATAAAAAATGCCTTCAAAAAATTATGGAAAGGCATAATTTATATGTTCCAATGCCTTAGCCAATAAAATTTGTAGATATAAGGCATAGGCTTAGTTTCACCAATCCTATCCTAACCCAAAACCCAATGCAAAGTGTGGCTAGTGAATTCAACTTTTAAATACAAACACATTAAAAAACATGTACTCGTTTCATAAATATAATAACTTTGTGTATGAAAATGAGTTTGTAGGCATAATTTTGAAATAAAATATTCAAAATGTGTACACATTTTGAAACAAGTACACATTTTTAATAAAATGCATACTTATTTTTAAATACGTATGTATTTTGAAAAAAATGGGTACCCATTTTTTTAATTTTTGGACAGTACGGTGGAGCCTAAAACTCATACCCATTTTTTTCCAAAATGGGTACCTATTTCTAGCTAGATTTATAAGGTTGGAAAAACTTCCACTGAATTGGGACTCAACTTCTTTCATGTATCCTTCTATCATGTTTTCAAGTCATGATGTCTTCAATAGAAAAATTTATAAAGGTTTCAACTTCGTAACATAGTTGGTCAAATTGAAGGATTTCATTTAGCTGTCTAGAATGCTCAATATTCTACCACAATGATTTGTATGAACCTGTGGTTTTTGGAAGATGTTGAGGATAGTGTATTGGATATATTATATTATTTGTAGATGTTTTGATGCTCTATTGCATAGTATCTACTATGTTGCTGACATACAGTTGGTCAAGTTTACAGATTGTTTGCTAGTTTGAAAATGTTGTTCCTCTACAATTGTGTTTGATGATTGATATATTCAAGTTATGTTGAATACAGATTGTAGACAATATCTAGCATCTTGAATTTGGTTTGCATGATGTTTTTAGTCTCTCCCCAATGGAAAAATGGATAAAGGTTAGAAATATTAACATTGGCATTTGGCATTGGGTTAATTGGATATGTATCTTCTATTTTGGTTGTTCCTAACACATTCTATTATATTTGGAGAATGTGTTATGATGTGTTTAAGTTTTAGTTAAGTGATAGGTTGATCCACAACTAATTTATATGATGAAAACATATGCTTGGAGCTGACCTTTTTAAGGTCACATATTTCATTTTTTTTTATAGATAAAAGCAATAAGAGGGTGCTGGCCCGAGGTACAAAGGGACTAGAGTCACATTAACAAAATATTAATGGCACTAGTTATAAGCATTTCAAGAGCAGTTTAACAATAGAAGAAACTAGGGCTAATCTGCCTCTATCAAAAACAAACACCACAGTACTTTTCAAAAATATTAAACCAGAGTATCTGAAGTGAATAGTAGCAATTAAAATAATAGTAATAAGCCACACAGGGCTATACCAATGACTAGGCAAAATAACCTTAAAACCGGAATCAAAACAAGGGAATTGGGGGCCATGCCTAGACAAAAATAAAAACCTCATGAGCACCAGCAACTAGTTCTTTCCACCCAAATGTTTGGACATCAGGATCCTGGACCACTCCTCTTGTAGGAATAAGAAGAGATCCTTATTGTCCTCATCCACCTCCAGACTTCTGCCTGCTAGTTTTTCTTGCACAGTGCAGAGGGTCATAGCCGAAGCATGCATGACCTTCAACGCAAATTTGTTAGTCATCATACAGTGAAGCTTTAGTTCCTACAAGTCCTTCTTGATGTCAGCAATCTCTTTGTCCAAATCAGAAAACCTCAGCTTGAGGATTCCTTTAAGACTGTCTTTGCCAGCCAGGACCCCAAGATTGTGCTCAGTAGTGGGGGGCTTGTTCTGGTGATCATGGGGTAAAGTCAGAGGTGGGGTAGGGTGGGGAGTCTGTGTGGTTTGTTGAGGGTTGGGAGGGGGAGTGTTACCAGTCCTAATTGGACTCATCTAATCATCAGAAGAGCCCTTCATGGACTCGGTGGAGTGAGAATATTTTTCAAATAGGGACTGCTCTCTAGAGACCGCTCCTAAGATTCTGGTTTTACACTACTCCTTCGCAATTTTTTTAGACCTTCAGTGACCCGAGCCACCTAAGTCCACCTCCATCTTGACTTGGCTCTCCAAAAACCTCCATTTTTTGGGCTTCCATTTAGTCTCAGGGGTACTATCAGACTCCTTCTGATCATTAGTCTCTAAAGATTTAGAGACATGAGACTCATCCTACTCTTCCCTCCTATTGAAAGGATTTTTAGCACATTTTTTGCAAGTTCTCCCCTCTTTAGGAACAAGATCATACTCCTGGATAACCTGGATGCAATGGGAGGTGGAGTGAGTGGGGTTTTCAATTTTGGACAGGGAAGGCCAATCTCTCGGATAATTAGGGGGGTTGGGGTGGAGGGTAGATAGCCTTGTGGAAGTGGTAAATATAGAGAAGGAGGCCCTGATGGAGAATAGGGATTGATTTATTGGGGTTCTCTTTAATAACCAAAATATTACTTTCTATGGAATGCATGAGGTAGAAGGGAATGGAAATTAAGTCCTTATTTCTAATGTGATTCAGAAAAGGTAAGTGGTAGTAGTAGAACACCGTAAACTTACCTTCGATGGTGAAATATTTCATCACAATGAGACAAAGCTTCATCCAAAACTTTGGAAGCTCTTCACGGCTGAAACCCCCTTACTTCTTGACAGGATTCTCACCCTCCCTGAAGAACTGGTTGAGACTGGTAGGGTCAGGCATCTGACTAGTCTTTTTATACTTTCTCCCTTCCATAAAGAGGCCCGTCACCTTAGCAATGACCTCCTCATTGATCTAGAAATGGATGCCACCAACCGAGACACTCCTATTATTCCAGGATGAGATGAATTGTTTAGATATCCACTCATCATGCCCACCTTTCATGCGCTCCATAAACCCCCAAATACCGCTCTCTCTACAATAGTGGGTCACCAAAGGGTTAGAGGTGAAGGTCTCATTGATCTTGTCTAGTTCGATGTGAAGGGTGTTGCCTCCCATGTCAAAACTCTGCATCACCTGTGTTAGTATATCCAGAGAACCAAAAGGCTGAGCTTCTTGATAGATAGTAGAAAACCAGTTGTTTTGGTTTGGCTATTTCGAGAGAAGGTTATACTCAAATGACTGGCCTTGGCTGAATTTTTGGGATCTGAGCACCGTACGACAATATCTAACAGATCTCCAGGTGCCATTATTAGCAATAACGCCAGGGCTACACTTAATGTCCTTGTTAGCCAAGTAAGCCCGCTGATTCAAACAACTATTTCTCCACACACTAGAAAGGCAATTATGATTGTTTATGGGGTTCTAGGTATTCCTTTTCATAATCACAAAATCACCAGATTATGCTAGCACATGATTAAGGTAGGATTCAGAATAAATATGAGAACTTGGCTCATTTAAATATTAGTGGTAATATTCATTTCCCCTCTGATGATTTGATGAGTCACCTTAGGTAGTTCGCTGACCATCCTCCAATTGTTAAGTTTGGTTTTCTTTAGGCCAATAGCTGCCATCGAGTCAGCCACCAAATTCCCCTCTTTGTACATGTGGCCAATTGTCATGCATTGGAAGTTATTGAGCAGCTCACAGATCTCTAGCAAATTGGAGCTAACCTGCCATTCCGCATTAGCTCCCCTTTTGATAGCCTCCACCACCACTTTGGAATCCCCCTCGATTTCTAGCAATCTAATGTTCATTTGGGTTGCAAAATTAATCCCCCAAAGAAGAGCCATTCCCTCCACTTGGTTAACAGTGCAATTATTGAGCAGCCCAACATAAGCCAAAAGGCAAGTGCCTTTATGGTCTCTCAGCACACCTCCCCCACCTTGAGCAGTGTTATCAGCTTCACCATCGAAGTTTATTTTGGTCCATATTTCATTTGTTAAGTCCTATCTAAGCTAACCTAATTGATGTGTTCTAATGTTGTGAAGGATATATAAGGAAGAAAAAATTATTTTTTGAAGCATGTGAAGATAGGTGAAAAATTAATAAGAAATCAAATGATAAAGTATGCAAAGTCATTGTATGCTACCCCAGTTATTGAACTTAGAAATTTTAAAAGATTTTACTTCCCCAAGTCATAGTTTTGTTATTGAAAAATCTCATGACTTTAGTCTTTATGTTTGCATGAGTACGTAATTTTAAACTTTCTAATTGAACCTCATGATCAGAGTTCAAAATTTCAATGGTTTAAGGTTCATTTAATCTCAAGCCTCTGTTGAATGTAAGTTTAAAAAGTGCAAAGTAGGTTGGCAGGTGTTGAACTTGAACCATTGTACTTATTTTAGGTTTAAATTTTAAGGTTCATGATGCATGAGAATGTAAATGCAAAGTGATTAATGAAGGAGAATGGTTGAAAGGGACCATTTGGAGAAAATCTATAATTTTCAACCTTTTGATTCAACACCATAGTTCAAAGGCTCAAATGTTTGACGGTTCAAGGTTCATTCTACGATAATGAAATGTTGTATACATATCTGTCAGTTAGAAAATGCATCCAAAAAAAGTTGCAGATTACTTGAATCTAGGGACAACCCACCTAATATTTTGGTCTTAAATGTTCCCAAAATTAATTTTATTACCATAGAATCTCATGTATGGTATATTATTTTAATACTTTCTCAATGCAACAGTATGGTTAGTAAGGTGAGTTTACAAAGGAAATACCCCGATTTGGTGAGATGTTCAATAATAGTTAAAACCCCATCTGTTACTTTAATTATCATAAATACTCACAAATTTTCATGGCCCCAAGATTCCCGGTTAAATCGTGGTGAAATTAATAAAAATTGGTTGTGATTGAAATTAAAAAATTTATCGCTTAGTTTGGGAAAAGCAATTTAAAACATTATAAAGATTTTTTAAATCGGTTGGAAAACAACAATTTTGTGAGAATATGAAATGGTTATTTTATTCCTTTTAAATCAATAATCAGTTACCAAAACCCAAAGGTTCTAGCATGTTATTTATTGCAAAAAAAATCTAAGAGAGATGAGGCAAGAATTCTTTTTCTTTTATGGGAGGTTATGCTACAATAGGAAGAAATTTTCTGATTTCATTATTGTAAAGGGGAAGAGCATATTTCTTATTGTTTGATCATTGTATAATGGAATAATGGTTTGTGGACCATTTATTTATATAAGAGATAAAGAAAGAATGCATTTTAAATTTGTGTGTTTATATATGTGTCTCTTGGTTGAAAAAATTTCTTTGAATAAATGTAGTTATTCTTCAATGTCCTCCACTATTTTCTTTGATTACGAATGCAAGTATTGCAAAGACTTTGAGCTTTGAGTTGTTGGGATTTTTAAATATTCTAATTAAATTACTTATTGGAAGCATTTAGAGAATGACATTTGTACCATTTTCTATTTTCCTCCATTTATAAATCTGTTGTTTACATTTGTGTCATGCCTATGATCCTTTATTACATTTTGATTAAAAGCATATCCAAAAAAACACATATTTTATCCAACAAAGGGAACTATACCTTCATATACAAAATGTAGAGAGCTCTTAGAATTGCTATTACAAGTGACTTAACTGTTGTTTTCAGTTGTGTCTTTCAATTTGGGGCATTTAGGAGTCATTTTTTTAATATATTTTAAAGAAGAAATATCTATTAACCAACAATGTAACATAAGAATAAGGCTGCAAAAGTGGGTTGCACTATCAACATTAGTTAGATGTTTTTTCTATAGTAGTTCATTTCATATATTTTAATATAATATAATTGTATGTCCTCCGAGAGAATGATATTCCATTGGAAATATTATTATATCTTTCTCTACGTCAATTTCATCCTCATAGTGGTTCTCCCTACTTGGTTTTTCCACATAAAAAACTTGGTGTTCTTGTTTAGTGCATGTTGTGTATTTTTTATTTGATTTTTTACTTTATGTGTTAGACAGTTAGGTAATCAAATAAAGATAAAAACGTGCCCATGAAACATTATATGGAAACTAATCTATTCATAAAAAGCATCAAATGAAAATAAATTTCTTTACAAGATCGTCTCATGGACCTCTATCTCCAAGGATCCATTTAGTCTATTAAGTTGCTCTCAGATATGCACTTAGACCTGTTTAATGGAAACTCAAAGAATGAGATTAAAAAAAATATGCTATGGCTGGATGAACATGATGATATCTATGATGATGATGCAACTAAAAGGCATGGCTATATATAGTTTTATGAAATCTAAAAATGTGGCTATTAAGCTAAGAATTAACATGATTGGATCTATGATACTAATATGAAAAGGTTACCATGATATTAATCTATTGATGGATTTAAATTATGATGTACAATTGAAAAAAGATTACTCCATTTAAAGTAAAATTGTATGCAAATTAGATAACAAATGGACATTACTTTCATATTCTAAGCGAAAGTGGATCATTTCTCACTCAATATGAGGGGTTCTTTTAGGATGTTCAAGGTCTAGAGCATATGTGGAACCAATAAATGGTTGAGATTCCATTTGTTGAATATGAAGTGTTGTGATACTAAGGGGTGGAAAAACCAATGTGAATTATTCCCTCCTCACACCATAAGAGGCCCATTGGAGGTTAGATGAGCTAATTGATGGCATGTGGATAAGGAGGTTGGAATGGAGGGAATGTGGCCAAGGAGGCCATGTGCCTCATTCCCTTTATTGATGATAAATCCCTTTTTATTAATCAAGAAATAATTCAATAAATTTATCCCTGTGGTGAGGTGGCATTTGATGTGGGTAGATGAGCTGGATTGGATGAATTGAATTGATTTGAATTGATTTAGAAGAATTAATTAGAAATATGAACCATATAATTAAAAATTATTGAACTTAATTACATAGTAAAGGAATTTAAATTTAATTAATCAAAAAAAATTTATTTAAGTAATATTGCTCCTCAGCCAAATTTATGTGTATGCATTTTTCTTCCCTTTGAATTAATGTGCGAATGACATATTGGTTTAAAGAGAATTTGATTATACCCCAGACCGATGGGTTAGTTCTAAAAAGATTTGATTGATGCCTCGACTCTAAAAATGATGTGATAGCAACCTTCCTACCCCCTCCGAATTTGAATAAGGAAAAAATCATCATTTTTTTATCTTTATTTTGGAATTTTTAGGATTTTTAATTTTTTCAAAAAATTTCAAATTTTGGAAATTTAAAATTTTTTAATTCATTTTTCCATAAAAATTTGATGAAATATGTAGGGCATGCTGAAATTAATCTCCAAGGTTAAAAATAATGCAATGCCACATAATTACCCTAGGGTAAAACATGGGTTATAAGGGGCAAAAAGAAATTTTTACCCTTTGCACTTACCAAATTTAGAAAATTAACTTATTTGGAAAAATTTATAATTTTACTGTTGTAGTATGAAATTTTTTTTTTAAAAATGAAGGAGATTCATGTTTGGATATGACACATGTTTTCTTGTAATTTTTCTAAGTAAATAATTGTAATCACCAAAAATTGGACAAGATCATTTAAGGGAGAACTCAAGGCAAGCATCAATATAATTAAATACAATTAAATCAAATCAAAGATAAATTACAATTAAACCTTAATTCAAAATTTATTGAAAATCAAAAGCCATTAAATCAATTTAAACTAAATAAAACATGATAAATCAATAAATTGTACAATCAATCTAATTAATTGTATAGTTCAAGTTAAATAAAATCAACCCATTTAAGGGGTACACATGGCTAAACAAATTAAATATATTCAATTAATTAATTCCTATTTTCTCTCAACCACCAAATGGGAGGAAAATCAATCAACCAATAGGAATTGAGGATTGAGCTCACATGGATCAAGCCTAAAATGAATCTCAATCACTCACTTAGAGAATGCATCTTGTCCACTCATTTTATCCTTTGGTCCCAAGCTTTAAGGATAAAATATTTAAATGGTCTCTAAAGGTGGAACCATGGACTCAACTCTCACTTAACCTTGATCAACTCAACTACACCCCCTACCCTTGCCAAAATCTATAAAAGAAAGTAATAATTCACTCATTAATCATCCAGAAATCTGAGAATAGCATCAAACCTCTTGCAATTTAGAGCTAGAAAGGCAAATATAGAAGCTAATTAGCATTTCAATTTGGAATTAATTGTTTTAACATTTCTTTATCATTCATTCTCATTTTAGGACTATCACTAATGGAAGCTTGCTAAGAGCTTTGCATTAGCATCCCTAAATAGAGATCCATAGAGTGCTTAATTGTTCTTTATTTGTTAAAATAGCTTATTCTTTGTGGTAATTTAGTTATTTTATTCATTTATTTATAATATTAACCCTATGAAGGTACTTTTTCTAGTACACAAAATGGCACCCACGATAAACATAAGGGTTTATAGTTACAAGAAAATAGAAGAAAGGTAGGAGAACAATGGTATTCAAAACAAATGAAGATAAGTATACAAGGAATTCTTAGTTCCACCTCCTGCAATGCTTAAAAAATATGAGCTTTTTATATTAATATATAATAAAACTGCAGTACTTACATCGTCACTACATTACATCTATGTTGATATTGATAGTCACGATGATCAACAATCTGCAACATCAGTAAGCCTTTAGTTGTAATGAGCCAAATAGAATTTGAAACAACATGTTCTATCAAGCTAATGGAGGTTAAATTTGGTGTTAAAAAAAGACAATTATAACACTAGTTGGTTGGTTACAAACATATCATGATGATTTAGGCCCATTTTTAGCTTATGGGGACATGGAAACAAGAAATGCTCTAGAAGCTAATTACTATCAATACAAAAATTTTACCCTAAGACTCTACCTTCAACCCGATCATCTCAACTCCATGCTAAAATGATTGTTAAAATACAAAATCAAAGAAAAAACAAAGTTGGATGAAATATGCTTAGAGTTTACCATTGGAATATGCTGAGATTATTTTCTTCTTTAATGGCTTTTCCTATTCTAGCTACTTAGTTTTAGAGACTGGTATGAGGTGCCAAAACAATGAAGAAATTGGAATTTAGAGGGAGCACTTGAGGTGTCATGCAGAATGCCACGCACCTTGCTACTGCTATTGCCGAAGTAAAATTTAGGCACATAAAATGTAGATACAATCCCACATTTCTCAGAACTTATTTTCCCAAATTTTTCACATTCTCACCGCGTAGCCCGTCTGCAGAATGCCACTTGCAATGTCCATCACATTTTTCCTAATATTTCCATTGAAAATGAAAAAGACTACTAGGAAAAATGTCAGTTTCCAATAGGAAAAAAGGAATTTATATTTTTGACATCACCGTAATTCAGAAATATTTGCAAGACTATAGTTTAGGATGAGATTTTTCCCTGTTGTGTGGTTTCCAAGGAGAAAAGTAATGCTCAAAAAGCAATCGAGAACAATAGTCTCCTACCTTAACTATAGGGACTAATAATGTCATAAAGGTATTAAATATAAAAGAAATGTAAGGCCGATCCTTATATTAGAATAGGTGATATAAGAGAGCTATAATTAAAATCAAAGGGAGCAGATAGTAGGGTGCAAAGTTCAATTCTAGGGAGGTTTGGAGAGAAAGGGTGGTCATTAAATTTAGTAAGTCCTTTTGAATAAACTTGTCGAAATAAATTATAGGTTAAAGGTCAAGATGATGTATAGGTTAAGAAATTGGAGGCAATAAGAATAGGGATTATGGGTCAAAGGTAAATTTTAAAAATCTCCAACCTTCTACACATAGGAACTATCAACCCCAATATAGGCGAGTTCATCAACTATTTTATTATATTCCTAATATATATGAAAAAATTTCACTTGACCAAAGTGTTTGAGAAGCTTTATGGCTCTTTCTAATTTGGAATTCAATCTCCAATTAGGGGTTTTACCAAATCTAAGGGCGTTTATGACCAACTGTGAGTCACCTTCAATTTCTACTTTTTGAATGCCTAAATCCTTACAAAAAAGATGCCCTTCAATGACTACCTCTATTTATGTGATATTATTTTTTTTAACACCAATACAATCTTCTAATTTACTACAACTAGTACCATTCTTAAGGTGTATTATGCAATTGATACCAACAATGCCTCGATTTCCTCTTGAGGTCCCATCAAAATCTAATTTATGCCAAAACTAAAATGTGTAGCAACCCATTTGCATGATTGCCTAGATTTGATGATTTATTTCCCTCCCTTACCATATTGTGGAGGAATGGTTAATCCTTTCCATTCTTTCCTGATCATGTTGTCCCAATGAGAGAAATTACCTTCTACAACTCTCAAATTTCTAAGTCTATTATTAATGGTTTCAACTATACTAGCCTGAATTTTATTTTTGAGGCTCAGATGGTTCATCTTTTTTCCTTTGAATATCTGTTAGGTATTTTGTTCTTTCTATAGTTCCCAAACTAATATGGAAGGAGATATTTTCCATATATTGTGGTAAAGTCTATTCTTCTAAATAATCAGTCGAGATTTTAAGTGATCAACTAGATTGTTGGGCATTTTTTATTTCCAATGGATCTTTTTGTATAACCAATGCCAACAATTGGAGGCAAATGGGTAATTGAGTAAAATGTGATCTATACATTCTTCTTGATTTTTACATAAAGGACATCTAGATGGCCCTCCATAAACAATTTTCCTAAACCATTCCACGGTTATGATTCTTTTTTGGAAATTGTTGATGGGTTATACTAGGGACACCATCAATTACTTTAATGGCAGAAATCAAACCTTGCTGGTTTTCCTTATTAACCGTTCTCCCAAAAGCTTCAGCCAAGATAATAAAAAGAAAGGATGAAATATGGTCTCCTTGCCTAAGGCCCCTCGAGATATCAAAAAATCCTTCAAGAGTGCCATTAAATAGTATTGATATCTTAGGAGTTGATTTACAACTAAAAATAAGTTTAACCCATTGGATAGAAAAGCCAAATGCTTCCATGCATTTGCATAAAAAATACCAATCTACCTTATCATAATATCTTTCAATATCTAATTTAATAAACATAGAAGCTTCTTTGTTTTGTTTTATTGAATGTAAAATTTGTTGAACAATTATGATTCCAAAAAAAATAGACCTACCTAGGACAAAACCAGTTTGTTCTTCTTAAATAATTACAGGTAATAATTTTTTAAGTTGATTTACAAGGGCTTTTGACAATATTTTATAGATAGTATTGTAGAGGGATATCTACCTAAAGTCTCTTAATTCCTTTTTTGAAGATTTTTAAGGAATTAAAGTAATGAATGTATTATCAATTTCCTTAATAATCTAGCATATTTTTTAGTGGTTTCAATAGCTTCTCACAACTCAGAACCTAAGATATGCCAACATTTTTAAAAAAACCTACATTGACATGGCTAAGTCCAGGAGCTTTATCAAGATTTAATTTGAAGAGTGTCATTTTAATTTATTCAATGGTAAATTTTTGGTCTATGAATTTATTGTCTTCTTCTGTAATAAGTTTTGGGATATTAGTTAACATCAATCATTGGGATTTTATATTAGAATATTCCTAGTTATTTAATGTGTTTTGGTAAAAAAAATTACAAATTCACTATCTGACCTTCTGGGTTTTCAATTACTTCACCTCTTTCATTTTTAATTTTAAGAATTACATTAATACTTCTTTTCTATTTAGTGCTATCATGGAAAAATTTAGTGTTTCGATCATCGTTAGACAACCAATTTTCCCTAGATTTTTTCTTCTAGAAAATTTCTTCCTTAGATAATAAACCTTCATACTTTTGTAAAAGGGCTTTTTCTCAAAGATAGGATTCATTGTTCATTCCATAGCTTTTAATTTTAATAAAAAATAATGTATTTTTAATCCATCAAAGCTTTCTTGATTCTACCATTGTTTAACTAGTCCTTAAAATTTGTTATCTTGAAACCTCATGTTTTTGAACTTGAAAGGATTCTTATGGGGTTTACATTCCTTTGTGATTTCTAGTTTGATAGGAAAATGGTCAGATCTTGAAGAAGCAAGAATAGACGCAGTAAGAGTGTTGTTAAAGGAACCTAGGTCACCTAGAAATAGGAATCTATCCAATCATTCAACAAAATTACATATTCCTTCTCTTTGATCGTTCCATGTATAAATACCATTGCATTTTTTAATGTCTAAGATATTATAATTAAATATATATTCTCTAAAATCCTTGAGAGACTACGAGTCATACTATACAAAAATCCCCTTCTCACTGATATCCTAAATTGTATTAAAGTCCCCGCCAAGAATAAAGTTTATGTACCTATAAAGGCTACAAACATTGTCAATCTCAAGCCACATATTTTTCTTACAGGAGGTGGTGATAGGTACATACACATTAATTAGGAAAAAATTTAAGGGGATTTTGATACTGTGCACCCAACCTCCCATCTAATTGGTATTTTGATTTCAATTACAAATTTAACTTTCCTTGGATCCCAAAGAAGATCTAATCCACCTAATGCAACATCTACATTAATGCTTTCTAATTTCCATATTCCTAGCTTTCTACTAAATTTGTGCATATTATCTTTATTTAATTTTATTTCTTGTATAAATTTTAGGTCTCAATATATTAAGTTTAGATTGTTCTTTAACAAGTGTTATTTGTTAGGGGTATTTAAGCCCCTAACATCCCACTTAGTAAGCTTCATTGGGTCTTGGGAAGGTACATCCCCTTTCGTGCATGAAGTAGAGATGTAATTTTAACTTGGTTCTCAACTTCTCCATCAATATTCCTTAACTAAACTACAGATTTTTTGCCTCTCTTTTTTAAGGACTTCCCATAATTAGGGTTGTCTGCTCCATCAAAAGTATGAGAAATACCTAATTTATCCATTGGATTGAAGTTTCCAAGATAAGGATGATAAAAAAACTACCTCTCTCTCCATATCATCATTCTCATCCAACTGCTTATTAAATTTCTAATAGAATGCATTGAAATGATCTTCCCCTAACTAATCAGAATGTTCTTCTAATTTATCAGAATGTTCTTCTTTTGTAAAGGTATTTGATAAACTCCTCATTACCTAGTTCTAAACCCCTTCTTTCATCTTCCTCTTCGTATGGTTCAATTTATGTATCCTAAAATATTCCTATTATGTTGTAAGTTTCTTTTAACTCTATAAGAATTTGATGACTCTAAGGGAGAGCTTCCCAAGACTAAGGCTAAGTTGTTTTTCGGAACTTTGTTATGCCTTTTATGGACCCTTCCACCCTCAAATATATATTTATCATTTCCTGAGATGTCTTGGGTTTTTTAATCAGATTAAGTCATCTCGTTAGGAGAGTAATGTTGTATTATTAAATACATAATTAATAATTGTTTAATTAATTAATGTTATTCCTCATGAACAATTTTAGCACCTTAACAAGATAACAATCATGAGCACACATCAAATTTCAATTTGAAGGAAAAAATGTTACAACAAAGGAGCTATTTAGTTTACTAAATTATTTGTCTTCCTTTCATTCTTTTTATCTTCATTAATTATTTAATATTGAGTGTTATTTTTTATTACATTATTTTGGATTGATAACATTTTTATTTTAGTAATTTTCTTGAATGGATCTTTCAAATTAAAAGTTCATTCCAAAGATGGGCCCACCTTAAGTAATTAGGCACATTCCAAAGTTTAATATTTAGTGTTATTTATATCTAGAGTTATTATAAATATACATGATTACATGATTTTTGTAATTTCTTCGACCGAACAAAGGTCAACAAAATGTTGAAGAAATATAATCCACTTTGATTCTTGTAAAGTGATCTTGTAGCTCACACTATCGAAAACCGTTCTTCCCATTGTAGACATATGTATAGATAAATATTAATGTACATAAATGCATTAATGCACATAAATGCATTAATGCACATAAATGCATTAATGCACATAAATGCATTAATGCACATAAATGCATTAATGCATTTTGTACAAGATGGAAGTACAAAGTAGTTGTATATGTAAGAAATATAACAATCTTACCTATCTAAGGGGGCTATGTAACTATTAAAATAAATAGACACATGCATGCGATGCAATATTATTTTTTAAAGACTAAAATAATATGATTTTGATTTTCCTAGAAAATATTTGACATAAGAGCCATAGTTTTTCATGGTTCATATTAGTGAACGAAATTGTGTCTCTATTTAACTAAATTTAAGCACAAGTATAAAATATAATAATTTTTATATAATACTTACAACATAACAATTTTTATATAATACTTACAACATAATTATAATGAAACATTAATAACTGAATATTGAAAATATTTTAATAGTCTAGACTGGTAATCTCTCAAAATTTATTTAATAGATTTTTAAATTATTAAGAATGTATTTCCCTAAACAAACCCTTGAAAAAGAAACACTTTAAATGTGAAATGTAAATGCCTCTACGATATTATACATATTTCAATATATTTTTAAGTGCTCCAACATAAATGATTCTAGCAAGCTCCATTCATAAAAGTGAGACGTACAAATGATTGGTCAAATTAAATAGATTTAAATATGCATAGATGTCTCTAAGATGATTATACATAATTAGATATATTTTTAAATGCTAACTTCCAACATAAATGATCTTGCCATGGTCCTTTCATACATATGAGATATTGAAATCATTGGCCAAATCAATAGATTTAATATATTTAGATGTCCCTAAGATCATTATACACAATTACATAAATTTTTAAGTGCTTTAACCTTAATGATCCTAGTCATTCTTGCCAGAAGCAGGAAATTTGTCTGCAGATAGGGCAGCTGAAATTAGACCTGGCCACGCTTTTGTAGATGCACTTATAGTGGAAGACATGAAGGCAAGGCGAGAACTGTTTAAGGCCCTTCAACTGAGGTGAAGATAGGTTAGCGAGTGGCGAATACAAAGTGTTATCGTCCCCATTAACAAAGGGCTCCTTGCATATAGCACATTCATCCTTTTTAAGGTCTGTATATTTCTGAACGATCTCATCTGTGGGAGTGGCTATCCCAGGAGAAGCGCAGGACGATCAACAAGTGTATGGTATCTGTTAGGCTGCTCCAGCGGAGGAGTATCAACAAGTGTGACGTCATCCTCATCATCCTCATCCATCTCTGGAGTCTCGTACTCATTACTGTTACTGCTCCTCAGTACACGATAACTACGAACTCGAAAAATGTTACTGTTTGTTAGCAGCCTCCATGATTATGATTATGGTTTCTTAAACCTGATCTTTATGTACTACTGCTTGTATTCTTGATATTCAGATGAATTGTTCTTTGATTATGGATTGCGCTGCTCTTTATGTTCTTGGTATTCTCTTAGTACTCTGCTTGTATTCTTGGTATTCTCTTAGTACTCTGCTTGTATTCTTGATATTCTCTTAGTTCTCTGCTTGTATTCTTGATATTCTCTTAGTACTCTGCTTGTATTCTTGTATTCTTTGATTATGGATTACGCGCGCTGCCTCTTTATAGCAATCCGAGCTCTGCAGTAACCGTCGTGACTTTTGAAGATGGGACCCTTGAAAGTTGTTTTCCATTTAGGCATTTTATATTGTAAGCAATAACCACTGCTACGCATTAATGGCTTGATAAAATTGTGTATTTAGGTCCACACAAATTGAGGCCATGGAGTTCCCAAGTGTCTAAAAGAGGATAGAAGCATGATTAGAAACACTCAAAAGAATAATGCATGATCGAATGGGTAGCCATTGGTATAGGGGACAAGGTAAAATAAAATCAGCACTTTATGAACCGCTTTAAAAGGCGGAGCTTTGACAATGGTTTTAAAGAACTTAAAATTCTTAAAAGAGCTAATCCTTGGTAGCTCTCTACAGAGGAGGTTTAGAATATTACAATTTTTTAATGAAATTTAAAGAGAAAGTCTAGACAACATTGGCAAAGAGGACTATCTAAACTAAATTCATAGGATACTATTAAAGAGACTAAAGTTCTACTTTTAAAGTTTTTAAAGTTTTTATATTTCAAGTAAATCAAAGTTTAATGGCTTCTAAGTCTTCCATATATTTTTAACCAAAAGGGACCTTGAATAGAAAGGCTCTTTCATAATAAGAATGGAATAAAAGTTAAGACCTTGTTAGGCTTGTTTACAATAGGAAACTTTCTAGAGGCTATACAATTCATGCAACCTCATTACCTTCCAATGTTCTAATAATCCACTTGCTGATCATAAATCCTATCTTTATGAAGACCTACCAAAGTAAGATGTTGATCACATGGTAAGAGTGTTGTTAAAGGAACCTAGGTCACCTAGAAATAGGAATCTATCCAGTCATTCAACAAAATTACATATTCTTTCTCTTTGATCATTCCATGTATAAATACCATTGCATGTTTTAATGTCTAAGATATTACAATTAAATATACATTCTCTAAAATCCTTGAGAGACTACGAGTCATACTGTATGAAAATCCTCTTCTCACTGATATCCTAAGTTGTATTAAAGTACCGCTAAGAATAAAGTTTATGTACCTATAAAGGCTACAAAAATTATCAATCTCAAGCCACATATTTTTCTTACAGGAGGTGGTGATATGTACATACACATTAATTAGGAAAACATTTAAGGGGATTTTGATATTGTGCACCCAACCTCCCATCCAGTTAGTATTTTGATTTAAATTTCAAATTTAACTTTCCTTGGATCCCAAAGAAGATCTAATCCACCTAATGCAACATCTACATTAATGCTTTCTAATCTCCATATTCCTAGCTTTCTACTAAATTTGTGCATACTATCTTTATTTGATTTTATTTCTTGTATAAATATTAGGTCTCATTCTATTAAGATTAGATTGTTCTTTAACAAGTGTTATTTGTTAGGGGCATTTAAGCCCCTAACATCCCACTTAGTAAGCTTCATTGGGCCTTTGGAAGGTACATCCCCTTTCGTGCATGAAATAGAGATGTAATTTTAACTTGGTTCTCAACTTCTCCATCAATATTCCTTAACTCAACTGCAGATTTTTTGCCTCTCTTTTTAAAGGACTTCCTATAATTAGGGTTGTCTGCTCCATCAAAAGTAAGAGAAATACCTAATTTGTCCATTGGATTGCAGTTTCCAAGATTAGAGAGATAAAAAACTACCTCTCTATCCATATCATCATTCTCATCCAACTGCTTATTAAATTTCTAATAGAATGCATTGAAATGATCTTCCCCTAATTGATCAGAATGTTCTTCTTTTGTAAAGGTATTGATAAACTCCTCATTACCTAGTTCTAAACCCCTTCTTCAATCTTCCTCTTCGTA
Source organism: Chamaecyparis obtusa (assembly GCA_027943335.1). Taxonomy (NCBI): domain Eukaryota; kingdom Viridiplantae; phylum Streptophyta; class Pinopsida; order Cupressales; family Cupressaceae; genus Chamaecyparis; species Chamaecyparis obtusa. The sequence continues at coordinate 326,047 of BSBK01004011.1, read as the reverse complement.
CGGTTCAATTTCTATATCCTAAAATATTCTCATTATGTTGAAGTTTCTTTTAACTCTATAAGAATTTGATGACTCACTAAGGGAGAGCTACCCGAGACTAAGGCTAAGTTATTTTTAGGAACTTTGTTATGCCTTTTATGGACTCTTCCACCCTCAAATATATATTAATCATTTCCTGAGATGTCTTGGTTGTGGAATTTTCCATGTTCTCCATGTTGTGCCCATAGATTAATTCCTCTCTAACTTCATCATGTACTCATATAATTATTTATGGAACAATCCTCCAATGATTACCATATTGCTTGATAAGTAGGAGATATTTTCCACAGCAAGTCAAATTTTGATATTGCTATCAAGATTCAACTGCGTAGTTTTTTGAGTCAAACTCATTGACCCATGTTTCACGAGTAGTGGTTGACACGAACCCATCTCTCATGAGAATGAATGGAACACTTAGAACTCATTGGATCTAGGTGATGCTCACAGAGGTGAAGCACCGGGACTTCCCAGGAGGTCACCCATCCCAGTACTACTCCAACTCGAGCATGCTTAACTATGGAGGAAACTTTGTAGTTAAGCGCACTCGAGCTGTAGTAGTACTAGGATAGGTGACCTCCTGGGAAGTCCTGGTGCTTCACCTCTATGAGAATCACCTAGATCCAATGAGTGCTAAGTGTTCCATTCATTCTCATAAGAGATGGGTGTGTGTGAACCACTACTGGTGAAACATGGGTCAATGAGTTTAACTCAAAAAACTACACAATTGAGTCCTGATAGCAATATCACTACCATTTTTCTTTCAAGATTTCAGATAGTCTCTTCTTGGGAGATGTCTTCTCCCAATCTATTAGGACGGTATTTTGTAAACAAGTTAGTCTCAATAATATTCTTCTCCTCCAAACATGTCCCTTGCTTTGTTTCCTATTGGATTTCCCCTTCCTTCAAATACAATACTTCCTTAGCCTTTCCACTTCTAAGGAAATATCTTCTACGTTTATTCCTTCTTCCTTCATTATTTCCTTATCGAAATCATCCAAAGACGTATAATTCCAAAGTTTCTTCTCTTTTGGACTATTCAAATCTTCTCCATCTTTAATATTTCGTTTGATTTCCTCATATGTCATATTGGTATCTTCCTTATTTTTTGTTTCCTTCTCATAGTCGGTTGTAATGTTTATATCTGTGTCTTTAACATCATATGTATGGGAGATAGTATGTCCTTGTGAACTGTCTTTATCCTTTTTCCACAATCTCCCCTTCTTTCATTTCTTCTAAATCTCTTGGCTCATTGAACATCTCTTTTTGGTAAGGATGATTGAAACTTATCATAAATCCCCCCTTGTCCATATTTAGATTGATGTTACCATCCTTGTCCATATTTGCTAATCTCTTTATTGGACTGATGCTAGGGACTTATGATGTATTTTTTGTAATATACCTAGCAGATCCTTTGAAAAAGAATGGTTTAACCACATATGTTGCATTTTTAGTTTTTAAATCAATGATTTTTATTAATTTAGTATTTATATTCATTCTTATTTCAATGACAACATTAGAAGAAGACACTAAGTTTTCTTCAAACCCTACTACTCCTAGTTGATGGCCAATAGTTCTAATAATATCTTTATTCACTAATTCTATAGGGAGATTACGCAACAAAACTAATCTATCTACTTTAAAATATTTAAGATCATTGGGGATAAAGTAAGGTTGCCAATCCAAAAATGTAAATTTATGTATGTTAAAACATGGGCATGTACCTCATATAAATTCATTTTTGAGCTTGATAAAATAGAAATCAATATAAAATAATTCTTTAGAGTGGCTGGTGATGCTTACCTTATCCTTATAAATACCTTTGAACTATGTTGTTACCTCTTCCCCTGATTTCCTGAACACACACCATCTTGTAAACAAAGCAATTTTTTTGTAGTTGAACCAGATACCTTCGATGACAAAATTGCTGACATCCAGAGTGACTTTTTCCTTAAAAATTTTAGTATGTTGCAATTGAGCGAGTTGTTTGTTTGGATAAGTTGGTGAATTCTTAGAAATCTCTACAAGGCTTGGACTATTGTTGAAATGGTTTTGTCTGGTATTTCCTACTTGAATTGGTCTTGGAAATTAAATGTAAGGAGGAGCCCTATCTTGCACCCTGGGTCTAGGCTATTGTTGATATTTCTTACGAAGATAATGATTCATATTGGTAGGGGGGCAGTTTTAGGAAACCCCCACTTCTTTTGCAAAGGAAGGAACCTATTGTTGCTTGAGAGTGGTGGAGCCCTATGATATGGCTGAATCTGACCATTCATAGGTGTGAGCAAATGATTTCATTATCCCAACAATATTTTGTTTAAGCTAGATGCAAATTTTGGTGTGTTTGAAGTGATAGGGATTACCCACATTCTGGAAACCTTCTGCAAATTGTGCCTACTTTGTTTTTTTGACATAATTTGTTCATCCCTCCTAGATTTTCTTCTCTTGACCAATTTCCATAATGGTTCCTCAAATATTTGTGGGAGGGGGGGAACCCCTCTGATTTCTACCAACAATAGGCCATGAGGAATAATGCATGATGGCTTCCCTATAATTTCTAGGGATTTTTCCTTGCAAAAAGTTATTTTTTGTTTTAGCCTTATTTCTCATTCGCATTTGCCTATTCTACTCCATTCCTTTTTTGAACTACTAGTTGTTTTTGACATCAACTAAAATGCATCTCTTAACATTGATTTCAGATAAGTAAATTTCTCACCAATGCAAACTATAGACACCTAAATTTAATTAATTTTTTTAATCAGATTAAGTCATTTGATTAGGAGAGTAATGTTGCATTATTAAATACATAATTAATAATTATTTAATTAATTAATTTTATTCCTCATGAACAATTTGAGCACCTTGACAAGATAACAATCATGAGCACACATCAAAATTAAATTTGAAGAAAAAAATGTTACAACAAAGGAGCTATTTAGTTTACTAAATTATTTGTCTTCCTTTCATTCTTTTTATCTTCATTTATTATTTAATATTGAGTTTTTTTTTTATTACATTATTTTGGATTGATATCATTTGTATTTTAGGAATTTACTAATAGACAATTTTCTGTGCACACAATCCTCAAGAAAATTTATTCAACTAATCTCATTGGTCCAACATACTTGACTTGATTTGCACCCTAAGAAATTAGGAGAGCACCCTGGTCCAATTTTCTTGAATGGATCTTTCAAATTAAAAGTTTATTCCAAAGATGGCCCCACCTTAAGTAGTTAGGCAGGTTCCAAAGTTTAATATTTAGTGTTATTTATACCTAGAGATATTATAAATATAAATGATTACATGATTTTTGTAATTTCTTTAACCGAACAAGGGTCAACAAAATGTTGAAGAAATATATGTTAGAAACTGCAATTGAAGCAATTGTTGTATTGTCATTGTCATTGATGTCAAACCTTAACTGGTAAGACTGTTGCTAATTAGGAGAGTACTATATCTATTTGATTGTTGTGAAGGGGGAAAGCAAGGATGGTAACAATAGCACCTAAGGAAAGGTTGAGTTATCTTGATACTTCAATGAGTACTTAATTAAGTTACACAATGATGAGATAATGTATTGTTTATCTTAGTGAGAATGAAGACTAAACTGGTAGGCTTAACCGAGCAAAAGTGAATAAATATAGTTTAAGGCAAATGATGTTAGTGTCGACCGAGTTAGTGTATGCCAAGAAAATTTAGTGTTGACCGAACATCAATTAATTGCCGAGGAAGACAGTGTTAGCTAAGGAAACATTTTTTAGTATTGACCAAGCTTTCTAGTGAAGACCGAGGAGTTGAACATAGTATTGACCGAGCGTCAATATTTTACACTTGAGGGAGAATTCATATTTCCAACTGACATCGTTGAATTCTTGGATTATGTAAAATATGTTTACTTTATTTATTGATTGTATGAAAGCATTGAATGCACTATAAAACATTTTATTGTAAATCTTTAAGAGATTTGAGATGTTTCTAGAAAAGAAGACAAAGAACATAAAGCGGGTAGATTCAATGAATCTGACCTAACCCTAAGATCTACGAAGGAGATTAAGTGGCAAAATATGTATTAACCTAATTGAAGAAATATTAAGTGAACCTAAGCATTAGGTGAGTGTGTGCATAGGTGGATAGAGGATGCTGGAAGATGAGGAGATGTTATTGATTGTATAAGCAGAAAAGGCTGAAGGAGAAGTGTGGTGATTGCTTGAAGGAAAGTTTTGAGCAGATCAGTGATGGAGATGGCAAAGGTTCCGAGCAGGTCAATTTCAAAGAGGGAGATTGTTGGAAAATGCAATTGAAGCAATTGTTGTATTGTCATTAATGTCAAACCTTAACTGGTAAGACTATTGCTACTTAGGAAAGTACTATATCTATGTGATTGTTGTGAAGGGGGAAAGCAAGGTTGGTAACAATAGCACCTAAGGAAAGTTTTAGTTATCTTGATACTTCAATGAGTACTTGATTATGTTGCAAAATGATGAGACAATGTATTTTTTATCTTAGTAAGAATGAAGACTAAACTGGTAGGCTTAACCAAGAAAAAGTGAAGAAATCTAGTTTAAGCCGAGTGATGTTAGTGTCAACCGAGTTAGTATATGCCGAGTAATTTTAGTGTTGACTGAACATCAGTTAATTGCCGAGCAAGACAGTGTTAGCCGAGGAAACATTTTCAGTATTGACTGAGCTTTCTAATGAAGACCGAGAAGTTGAACACAGTATTGACCAAGCGTCAGTATTTTACATTTGAGGGAGAATTCAGATTTCCAGCCGACATCATTGAATTCTTAGATTATGTAAAATATGTTGACTTTATTTATTGATTGTATGAAAGCATTGAATGTACTGTAAAATATTTTATTATAAATCTTTAAGAGATTTGAGATGTTTCTAGAAAAGAAGATGAAGAACATAAAGTGGGGTAGATTCAATGAATCTGACCTAACCCTAAGATCTACGAAGAAGATTGAGCGGCAAAATATGTATTGACCTAATTGAGGAAGTATTAAGAAAACCTAAGCATGAGATTAAAAATAAGCAAAAGGGGATCAGAAGAGGATGTTGGAAGTGTTGTTGATGTTATTGATTGTATAAGCAAAGAAGGCTAAAGGAGAAGTGTTGTGATTTCTTGAAGGTGAGTTTCGAGCAGATCAGTGATGGTGATGGTAAAGGTTCACAGTCAATAAGCCAACATATGTGTACGGAATTGGATCTAATATTTGCAAAGTGAGTTGTATATTTTTCAAATCAATACTACTCCTACTTTCTAACTATTGTAACAGTCAAAATCCTTTTAACAGAGGTTGACCTAGCAATCATATGTATAAATCATTTGAACAAGGTTGCATTCTAATGGAGTGTATGTAAGTCCTATAACAAGGCTCACTTCTAACAGAGTGATTTAAATCCTTTAACTGGGTCACACCTGACAGTGTGTTTTGTAACCTTTGATAGGGTTGACTTTTCATCGAGCTCACTTCATAAGAGTGAAAATAATAGTAGCATGTTACAAAGTGGTTTTTCCCAAATCGGGTTTCCATTATAAATCCTAGTGTCAATACTTGTGTGAATGTTTTGGTTTGAACATTTCTGAGTTTTACAAGTTAGATACAGTTGGGTAGTGGACTACAATGTTATATATTTCTATTATGCAATCAGTAATGACCAAGTAGCTGTTGGTTGTTAGATCTGATTTTTTGAAGTGTTTTGAAGTTTGTTTTATACATCTGGACCTGAGAACAACTGATTCACCCCCCCTCTCTATTGTTCTATTGAAAACCTACCTTCTCAATCATCAAATTCTTCCCACTGTAGACATATGTATAGATAAATATTTATGTACATAAATGCATTAATGCATTTTTTACAAGATGGAAGAGCAAAGTAGTTGTATATGTAAGAAATATAATGATCTTACCTATCTAATGGGGCCACGTAACTATTAAAACAAATGGCCAAATGCATGTCATGCAATATTATTTTCTTAAAGACCAAAATAATATGATTTTGATTTTCCTAGAAAATATTTGACATAAGAGCCATAGTTTTTCATGGTTCATTAGTGAACGAGATTGCTTCTCCATTTAACTAAATTTTAATTTTTACATCACTGAAATGAAGAATACATAGTCCCTAGGATTTTATTTCTTTAATGAGATTAAGAACATATTTATAAGAAGTACAAGTATAAAATATAACAATTTTTATATAATACTTACAACATAATTATGGTGAAACATTAATAATTGAATATTGAAAATATTTTAATAGTCTAGACTGGTAATATCTCAAAATTTATTTAATAGATTTTTAAATTATTAAAAATGTATTTCCCTAAGCTAATCCTTGAAAAAGAAACACTTTAAATGTGAAATATAGATGTCTTTAAGATATTATACATATTTCAATATATTTTTAAGTGCTCCAACATAAATAATTTGATAATTTTTTTTATTTCTCCAACATAAATGATTCTAGCAAGCTCCATTCATAAAAGTGAGACGTTCAAATGATTAGTCAAAATAAATTTAAATATGCATAGATGTCTCTAAGATGATTATACATAATTAGATATATTTTTAAATGCTAACCTCCAACATAAATGATCTTGCCATGCTCCATTCATAAATATGAGATATTGAAATGATTGGCCAAATAAATAGATTTAAATATATTTAGATATCCCTAAGATCATTATACACAATTACATAAATTTTTAAGTGCTTTAACATTAATGATCCTAGCATGCTGATCCTTTCATAAATGTATCAGTGGAGCCGTGGCCGGGAATGAGAAACATCATTGCCAGGAGGAGGAAATTTGTCTGCAGATGGGGCAGCTGAAATTAGACCTGGCCACGCTTTTGTAGATGCACTTATAGTGGAAGACATGAAGGCAAGGCGAGAACTGTTTAAGGCCCTTCAACTGAGGTGAAGATAGGTTAGCGAGTGGCGAATACGCAGTGTTATCATCCCCAACAAAGGGCTCCGTGCATATAGCACATTCATCCTTTTTAAGGTCTGTATATTTCTGAACGATCTCATCTGTGGGAGTGGGCTCTCCCAGGAGACGCGCAGGACGATCAACAAGTGTATGGTATCTGTTAGGCTTCTCCAGCGGAGGAGGATCAACAAGTGTGACGTCATCGTCATCATCCTCATCCATCTCTGGAGTCTCGTACTCATTACTGTTACTGCTCCTCACTACACGATAACTACGAACTCGAAAAATGTTACTGTTTGTAGTAGCCTCCATGATTATGATTGTGGTTTCTTAAACCTGATCTTTATGCAGTACTCCTGCTTGTATTCAGATGAATGGTTCTTTGATTAGGGATTGCGCTGCTCTTTATGTTCTTGGTATTCTCTTATCACTCTGCTTGTATTTTTTATATTTAGATGTATTGTTCTTTGATTCTTGGTATTCTCTTAGTACTCGGCTTGTATTCTTGATATTCTGAGGTATTGTTCTTTGATTATGGATTACGCTGCCTCTTTATAACAATCCAAGTTCTGCAGTAACCGTCGTGACTTTTGAAGATGGGACCCTTGAAAGTTGTTTTGCTTTTACACAACAAAGAGCCCATAGGGAATCACACTTACACGGCAGTGAAGGGCTTTGTCAATCTCAGAATAATGTGTTTTATAAGAAAGAAAAACTTTTTGATTAGATTGCATTAGGGGTTGAATAATATCAATATTCTCAAAAAAATACGTCTAAGCATCTTTGATAATCATATTATTTGGGGATCTTGGAAATCTTTAAGGCTTTTATAATGTTTAGAACCTTTATGCTTTTAGTTTTAAGGTAATTTAAAAATTATTTTTAATTTGAGCTCTTTGGTCTATATGATTGTCAATATTTTACTTTTGTTGATAAATTTGAAAAAAATATGCAATTTTTGAGTAGAATAAAATAAAATCACTTCTATTTTAGTGGTGACTTTGTAAAAAAAAACAGAATGTGGAATGATACGTAAGGGAAAATAGAGGTTTCATTAACAACATATGGTTTCATTAATATAGATTTTTATTATCATATCAACCTTATTTCTTCAAAGATTAATAGTGTATTTGAATATTAAAATCTAAAATATAATAGATTAGCTCATATAAGAGATGATGAAATGAAATCTCATCCTTAACGGTTGGCACATAATTTTATAAACAAAAGAAGTTGTCATATTATGACGCATCTAAAGTCATATCAATGGGAAGAGGAGAAGAGTCGTGATTAGGGTGATTTCCTTAGCTATTCTAGAGGCAATGGACATCAAAAAGAGGCTCACAACTTGTGATGGCGTTATCTTTGTCTTTTTCCTTTTCTTCAATAGTAGTTGTACAAAAAAAAGAGATAAAAAGGTTTGGTTGGGGGAACATCCCATTATCATTCCAATTGGGGATTTATTATCACACTATGACATGAAAGGATATCGATATGGCAAAGGGGATCAACCATGTCGTTGTAAGTTGTAAGACCCCACCTTACGTATATCTAATACAATCCTAAGTTGTTACATGATTTTATTCACTAGATGAAAAATAAATGAGTCTATAGAAATATTCTTTTTATTTCATAGAAAACTCAATCAAATATTGATAGCAAGTAATGTGACTTATTATTGTGGTCAAACTATACTTGCAAACATGTTGGCCATGTGTAGGAAAGTAACAAGGTGTAAGACCCCACCTCAAATGAAAGTAAGAAGGCCAATAGGACAAAAGGAGAAGTGAATGTATCAAATAAAATACCTCATTGAGAGGCTACAAGCTTTTAACCATTTTTGTCTTAGTAGGTAATCAAGGTTTATTGTGAGATGCCCTTGTTTAATTGTCATTTGAAAAGTTTAATGTTGTGGTTTTTGTTAGAGGTTTTGTAAGGGTTTGTTAAGTGTGAAACCATGTATATTGATTGTCTAGGTGAGGGTTAGGGTTGGGAGCCCTTAAATGAGATTGAATTATGGATATGGCTTTGTTTGGATTTTTAAAATGTGTTGGTCAATTTTATGGATATTTGTACAAAAATAGACCCCTAAGGCTCTATATACCTATGGGGAAGCTACTTTTTGAATGTATAATATTACCCCGAGGTCATGATAATACCCCTCAAAAGACCTCCTTAATGAGGGTTGAAATATTGATTGGGTGTTTAGGGGCATGTTACCCTCTTAAGTGAGGAAAGGACTCTCATTTATTGAGGGGGAGTACACTTCACACCTTCTTATCCAAACCTTGTAAGTTGAAACTCCTTTATTTGGGGCTTGTGAAGGAAGAGTTGGGTGTTATCCACTTATCCTATTAGAGAACCATTTGTTGAGTGGAGAAGAGATGAGAGAGTTGGAAGAAGGAAGGATCGTTGAAAATGGTGGTGCTAAAGGAGCATATCTTAGTGATAAGATCTCCTTTTATTGCTTTCAAAATTATATTTTTTAGTTTGTAGGCTAAACAATGTTTATTACATATTATTTTATATGTTATTAACTTGAAAGTAAAGTGAGTATATAGCTATTTTTTGTACAGTAATATTTCTTGAGTAAGTTTCATAAAATGGATAAATAAGTTTTGTGCATAAGTTATGTTTCTTGAAAACCATGATTATGTTGGTAGTATGTGTTGACATTGATGTCAACCTGATATCTAACAATATGTATTCTTATTTTGTTAATTGGATAAATGTAATATGTTGGCATGGGTATTTCATATTTGAGATAATTTGTGCCATGTCAGTAATTGATGTTGTATATTCAAGAGCATGTTAGGCCAATTTTTTGTCATAGCAAAATCTTGTGATATTGGCCTATTCCCTGCTATGTTTTTGGTGTGCGTGTCCTACCCCGTGCTCTTCAATGTTGTCACCTTGCTCTGGTCCAAATTTCACATGCTAATTTGCAAAATCCAGAGAGATATCCAAGTTTTTGGGTCTGCAGGAAACATAATTTCACAATCTTCCTCAGTGTCGAAAACCCACAGTGTTTTCAAAAGTCCATGATGTTTTTGATCTTTTACCGATAACCTGCATTTTTTTTTACCTTTTGTCTTCCAGCTTTGTGTGCTTTCGATCCTCTTTCATCGAAAACATTATGTGTTTTTTACCTCGCACTAGTTCCCTATTTGCTGGTGTTTTCTCTAACTGCGCAGGTGCGATGTCTGGTGGGGCCCAGTCCTTGTAGGCTCTATGTCATTGTTTCTCCAAGTTTTCTAGTGGTTACATCTCCTATCCAGCGACCTGACGACTGTGTTGTCACGTTATCTCTAGATATCTGGTAGTTTGTGGCTAGCGTCCAGTGACTCGGCGGGCTGTTTGTTGTGTTGTCATTGAATGCCTGGCAGTCATGTGGTAGTCTTTGTTCTTCATGCTTCAGCATGGTTAAAGTTCAGAGAGGATCGGCGGTTGTCATATGTTCGCGTGGAAAAGATGCAAGATGTTTAGCCTTTGCACTTTTGCGATGGCCGTTGGTTTTTTCTGAGTGGGCTTGATAGGTGGCTCCTCCTGATTGGTCGTCGCATGGCCGCATGTCAGAGTCTCCTAACATGCGATCATGCGACCGCTTGCCACTTGTCCGTGCGGGTCCCAATTTTTCTTGTTGTTCAACTTGCCTGGCGATTAATTTCTCATTCTGCGACCTGGCGACTAACTGTTATCTCCTTGTCACTTGATTCTGGCGGTTATTCCCTTAGCACTCAGTGACTTGGCTGGCAATTTTCTGTGCTTTAGTCCTAATGTCACGTAATGGTGATGGTCTGATGGCCTTGTCGCATGATTGCGAGGGCCATTTTCATAGCTTGCGATCATGTGACAAGTTTTCTTCCTTGCTAAGGCCCGGTGGCAGGTGGTGATGTTGCAGTTCATCAGTGGGCCCAATTGTCAAAGCCCTTTCGATCTTACAGTTGCCGCATGACCACAAGGAATATTCTTTCCCCTTGCGATCATGCGACAACCGTCTGATCTGGCAGTGTTTAAAAGAGTTGACGGGTGGTGGATCCATTTGCCAAGGTGTGCTGAGGTGTTGATGTTTGATTGGCCTGCGGGCGGTGATGTGGCACTCTGATGGCCTTGTCGCATGATTGCAAGGGCCATTTTCATGGCTTGTGATCATGCGACAATGGTCTGGTGATCCAGTTGCAGACTTGGTGGTGGTGGTTGCGGCAGGGTTAAAGTCTGCGAGTGGTCGCAAGTTCGCATAGCCCGTCTCCGGGCTATGCGATCATGCGATGGGGTGCCACGTGTCCCTGGGACCCGTTTGTATTTTCTTGGTGGTCCCATTGGTGGGTGAGTCATGGCGATCTCTGGTTGGTCCGTGCTGGTGGGAAGTTATGGTTTGAACGCGGGTCCAGGTTAGGGTTTCTCTGCGGTGACATGTCGGCAAGAGGGTGCATGTTTGTGGTTTGTCGCATGTTCACATAAGCTAGTTTCTCAACTTGCGAACATGCGACAAACCCTGTTGTGGCAAGCGGTGGTGTCAGTAGATAAGAGAAGGCGGTGGGAAGTAGCATGTCGCATGTTCGCATAGCCCATTTCTGGGCTATGCGATCATGCGACAACTATTTGGTGTCACCATTGCAGAGTTGGTCTGAGATGTTTGAATACTTAAACTTGAAGCCCGCGAGTGCATGGTGACCATTGCAGATTCAAATTTGAATCTTTGTGAAAATTTCCAGCAACTGAAAAGGACCAAAATTGATGACAGAGGGGGCCCGAGTTGGTGAAACTGATCTTCTCCGCCGCTCTAGTGTGCTCCAGGGTGGGGTGATTGCAGAGAGGAGTGTCTTGCCGTAGCGAAATAAATGAAATGTACCAAAAGTAGTTGCAGGGTCACTTCTAGTTTGAATTTTGCAAAATTTTGATTGATCTTCGGTGCCTTTCAGAGATTCTTTCATGATTGAAGATCAAGTGTTAATTGCATTCAGGACTTAATGTTTTCCCTCCAAATTGTATCAGATTTTGAAATGCCTAATTGATGGAAAACTCTAACCATGGTTACCCTTAGCTTGTTGCATCCTAACTCGTGTGGGATTTCAAGGTAACCATGGGTATATATGTTGTTTTTTCTGATTTTCAAAGGGTTCTAGTTTAGAGTTCCTTTCTAGTTCCTTGAAAGTTTTTGCTATGCAGATTTCCCCTTCTCTCTGCGTATAGGGTGTTCTATTTCCATTGTTGGTTCAGAGAATACAATGCATGCTGCAATAGATTTGTCTTATGTATGAGGACTCAATTTATTCTTACTATCATCAAGCTATCTCCATTTGGATTCTGGATTCATTAATCATACATCAAGGGTGTCTGGTTTTTCTGCTTGTATTGCCTAAGTGTTTGCAAGTGGAGTCATCTTCACAGAGGTAACTAGTTCAGGGTTAGTGTTTATGCATGTCTGAGCTGAAATATCAAAGATACGTCATGCTTGTCTTCCAGTGGATGCTGGTTAATGTATTGTCCTTTCATAGGTCTCTTCTAAGGGGAGGGTCAAAATCCTTTGATGGATAATAGCATGCTTGAATGCACAGGTGGGTGTTAAGTTGAGGCTCTGTCATGACGTGTGATTGATGTCAGGCATCAACACATTGAGCATATTGTTTTCTTGTTTCATAGTTATCTCTTGCAGTAAGGTATTTGACTCTGTGGCCCATTGGATAAGGCACTGGTTTATCAGGGACTTTGGGCATCTCAGGGGACCTTTCAATCATTTTAAAATCATTTCCTTTCAGTTCCACCTTTCCCTTTCTTTTTGATAGGTTAGGTCTCCAGTTTTCATACTCACTCCATGCAAGTTGGGCTATTTCATGAGATATTGGCTTCATTGAGGTACAAGATACCTAGAAGAGTTTGAAAATCATTCCATAGTCAGTTACCTGTAGGCATGTAGTGTGACACAAATTGTATGAGTGTGCAGATGAGGTACACCCGCCTGAGTGATGTGGAGCTCAAAGTGTAGAAGGATCTCTCTTTGATCCTTGTCAGTTGGCCCTTTTTCCTATCAGATTTGGAGTGTTGAGTGAATGTGACACTAGCCCTGTCAATCCTAATGCCAAGCTGACCTTTGGGGAAAAGATCACCAACAAGACGACGACTCCATTAGGGAGAACACAAGGAAAACCTGTTAAGGAGCTCTAGTTGCTGCTATATTGAAGTATTCAAAATCTTTTGACTAGATTAGTTTGGCTCATCCAAATCACCAACAAGATGGTGACTCTGCTGGGGAGAGTCTAGAAAAGAGTCAGATACAAAATAAGCATTTACTGATTTTTTTTCACCTAGTTGTGAGTGGCGGCTCTGATTTTCTCTGTTTGATCAGTGTTCCTCCTGATAAATAGTGTGTATACCTCATGTAGCTTTGTGCTGGTTGGAAGAAAAAATAGTGCAAAATTTTCTTCTTCAAGGAGGTGGCAGCTCTACATGACAAAGTTATCTGATGGAGCTTCAGGATGAGCTCTAGATCTGCCTTGCCTTCCAACCAAAGGTCTTCTGCTGCAAGATATTCCTAGGTTATTTTCAAGTTTTAAATGTCTCCTTATTAAGTGGTCAAGCATAAAGAAAGGAGTAAGGTGTGATTAGAGGTTAGCATACTTTAAGTTCTCAGCTGCAGTTTGGCAGAATTTTATGGAAGTATTGCATTGGTTGTAATGGATAGGATGAATAATGAGATTGCATTATTAGAATAGGGCATCCTTAGAGATTATATAAAATTGGTAAGGCTGAAGGTAGGATACAGAAAGGATCTATCCATATCTCTATTTTATGATAGATTTTATGAGGTGTATGATGAGCTTCCTGAGGATGTTGAGTTTCTTGAATCTGAGTTCATTGGTTTATTCTTGGAGCTCTATTTTCATGAGTCAACCAGTTGGTCAGATGCTTTGTGGGAAGAGCATTACATATGTGTTAGGGATTGGATACTTGGTGATCGTAGCCTTGAGCTTGAAGATGCACTTAGGGTCATGTCCTTAAGTGCTGATATTGAAAGTGATGAAATTTATGAAGGAGATGTGTCAGGTGTTGACACTCCTTCTTGCAGTCATAAGAGTGATGCCTTTTCTCAGTATGGGGCAGAGAGTTTATGCAGTCAATCAGATGAAGAAGAGGATGGTATTGATGAATATGTTGCTGATGATTGTATGTCAGAGGAGGGTGTTCTTGTGGACAGCTATTCACTTCACAGTGAAATTTTTTTAGATTTATTATCTTGTGAGTATCTCAGATATTCAGGAGGTGATGGCTCTAAGTTCTTACATCTAGCACACATTGATTTTGACCGAGAGCATGAGTCAAAAGGTTTTGACTTTGACATGTGTGCCTTTGATTCTTTTGCTGCCCCCACATTACTAGATAGCATCTAGGATGCTCCTATTTTTTATGCTCCTTTTTCATCAGAGATCCCCTCATGTAATGACCCTGCAGAAGAAGAGGTAGAAGGACATGATAGTGTGTTTTCCTATCATCAAGATTGCAGTGATGAACAAGTCTTTTGTTCAAGTTCTTTTCTTTCTTTTGCCAGATATGATAGTGAAGAAGACCTTCACTTGGTTCATGATGCAATCAGTGAAGACACCATGGATGAACCAAGTTGCTTAGTGGCTGAAGCAATGCATGAAGGTGAATCTAAGGATCCTAGTCCTTCTCAGCCAATTTTTTTTTATGTAATGCATGATGCTCAATGTGTTTTATTTTCTGATGCATTGCAAGGTGAGCTTTTTACTTTTTCCAGTCATCAAGAAGTAGATGATCTTCCCTACTTCTTGGAGTTTGAACATAAATGCAACAGTCATGACTGGAAAAGCATGGGTAATGATCACTGTATTTTCATTCTTCAGCCCATGGTTATTCACATAAGTTTGCAGCAAGGTGGTCATGAAATTTTCAGGAGGTTGGTTGCATATGTGGATGGAAATTAGACCTTTGATTTAGGGGGGTCATTGATTTCATTTTAGTGGCCTGGGGCCATCAAGTAAAGTTGTAAATCTTGTAAATTCTATAAATAGTCTTTCCCTTTCCTGTTGTGTGTTTCCTTCCTAGCTTGTTCCCTGCATTTTTTGAGGTCCTTGCCTTTTTGTCTAGTTGGTGGTCTGCTCTCCCAAAAATCTTGAATTCTCGCATGGGCACAAGTTACCCATCATCCCCAGACAGAGCCACTGTTAGGCCAATTTTCTATCATAGCAAAATCTTGTGATATTGGCTTGTTCTCTGCTATGTTTTTGGTGTGCGTGTCCTGCCCCATGCTCTTCAATGTTGTCACCTTGCTCTAGTCCAAATTTCACGTGCTAATTTGCAAAATCCAGAGAGATATCCAAGTTTTTAGGTCTGTAGGAAACATAATTTCACAATCTGCCTCAGTGTCGAAAACCCACAGTATTTTCAAAAGTCCATGATGTTTTCAATCTTTTACTGATAACCTGCATTGTTTTTGACCCTTTATCTTCCAGCTTTGTGCACTTATCTGCTGACGTGTCAGAAAATTTGTGTGTTTTCGATCCTCTTTCATCGAAAACATTATGTGTTTTCAACCTCACACTAGTTCCCTATTTGCTGGTGTTTTCTCTAACTACACAGGTGTGATGTCTGGTGGGGCCTAGTCCTTGCAGGCTCTATGTCGCTGATTCTCCAAGTTTTCTAGTAGTTACATCTCCTATCCAGCGACCTGGTGACTGTGTTGTCATGTTATCTCCAGATATCTGGTAGTTTGTGGCTAGCGTCCAGCGACTCGACGGGCGATTTGTCACGTTGTCGCTGAATGCCTGGCAGTCATGTGGCCGTCTTTGTTCTTCATGCTTCAGCACGGTTAAAGTTCAAAGAGGATCGGTGGTTGTCATATGTTCACGTGGAAAAGATGCAAGATGATTAGCCTTTGCACTTTTGCGACGGCTGTTGGGTTTTTCTGAGTGGGCGTGACAGGTGGCTCCTCCTAATTGGTCGTCACATGGCCGCATGTCAGAGTCTCCTGACATGCGATCATGCGACCGCTTGCCACTTGGCTGCGCGGGTCCTAATTCTTCATGTTGTTCAACTTGCCTGGCGGTTAATTTCTCATTTCGTGACCTGGCGACTAACTATTATCTCCTTGTCGCTTGATTCTGGCGATTATTCCCTTAGCACTCAGTGACTTGGCTGGCGATTTTCTGTGCTTCAATCATGATGTCGCATAATGGTGGCAGTCTGATGGCCTTGTCGCATGATTGTGAGGGCTATTTTCATGGCTTATGATCATGCGACAAGTTTTCTTCCTTGCTAAGGCCCGGTGGCAAGTGGTGATGTTACAGTTCATCAATGGGCCCGATTGTCAGAGCCCTTTTGATCTTATAGTTGCTGCATGACTGCAAGGAATATTCTTTCCCCTTGTGATCATGTGACAACTGTCCGATCTAGCAGTGTTTAAAAGAGTTGATAAGCGGTGGATCTATTTGCCAGGGTGTGCTGAGGTGTTGATGTTTGATTGGCTGGCAGGCGGTGATGTGGCGCTCTGATGGCCTTCTCGCATGATCGCAAGGGCCATTTTCATGGCTTGTGATCATGCGACAATGGTTTGGTGATGCGGTTGCGGACTTGGCAGTGGCGATTGCGTTAGGGTTAAAGTGTGTGGGTGGTCGCATGTTCGCATAGCCCATCTCCGGGCTATGCGATCATGCGACGGGGTGCCACGTGTCTATAGGGCCCATCTGTATTTGCTTGGTGGTCCCGTTGGTAGGTGAATCATGGAAATCTCTAGTTGGTCCGTGTTGGTGGGAGGTTATGGTTTGAATGTGGGCCCAGGTCGGGGTTTTTCTGTAGTGACATGTCGATAGGAGGGTGCATGTTTGTGGTTTGTCTCATGTTCACGTAAGCTAGTTTCTCGGCTTGCGAACATGTGACAAACCTTGTTGTGGCAAGTGGCAGCGTCGGCAGATAAGAGAAGGCAGTGGGAAGTAGCGTGTCGCATGTTCGCATAGCCCATTTTTGGGCTATGCGATCATGCGACAACTATTTGGTGTTGCCATTGCGGAGTTGGCCCGAGATGTTTGAATAGTTAAACTTGAAGCCCGCGAGTGCATGGTGACCATTGCAGATTCAAATTTGAATCTTTGTGAATGTTTCCAGCGATTGAAAAGGACTGAAATTGATGACAGAGGGGGCCAAAGTTGGTGAAACTGATCTTCTCCACCGCTTTAGTGTGCTCCAGGGTGTGGGTGATTGCAGAGAGGAGTGTCTTGTCGTAGGGGAATAAATGAAATGTACCAAAAGTAGTTGCAAGGTCACTTCCAGTTTGAATTTTGTAGAATTTTGATTGATCTTCAGTACCTTTCAGAGATTCTTTCATGATTGAAGATCAAGTGTTAATTGCATTCAGGACTTAATGTTTTCCCTCTGAATTGTATCAGATTTTGAAATGCCTAATTGATGGAAAACTCTAACCATGGTTACCCTTAGCTTGTTGCATCCTAACTCATGTGGGACTTCAAGGTAACTATGGGTATATATGTTGTTTTTTCTAATTTTCAGAGGGTTCCAGCTTAGAGTTCCTTTCTGATTCCATGAAAGTTTCTGCTATGCAGATTTCCCTTTCTCTCTATGTATAGGGTGTTCTGTTTCCATTGTTGGTTCAGAGAATACAATGCATGCTGCAGAAAATTTTTCTTATGTATGAGGACTCAATTTATTCTTACTGTCATCAAGCTATCTCCATTTGGATTCTAGATTCATTAATCATACATCAAGGGTGTCTAGTTTTTCTGCTTGTATTGCTTAAGTGTTTGCAAGTGGAGTTATCTTCACAAAGGTAACTGGTTCAGGGTTAGTGTTTATGCATGTATGAGCTGAAATATCAAGGATAGGTCATGTTTGTTTTCCAGTGGATGCTAGTTAATGTATTGTCCTTTCATAGGTCTCTTCAAAGGGGAGGGTCAAAATCCTTTGATGGATAATAGCATGCTTGAATGCACAGGTGGGTGTTAAGTTGAGGCTCGATCATGGTGTGTGATTGATGTCAAGCATCAACACATTGAGCATATTGTTTTCTTATTTCATAGTTGTCTCTTGCAGTAAGGTATTTGACTCTGTGGCCCATTGGATAAGGCACTGGTCTATCAGGGACTTTGGGCATCTCAAGGGACCTTTCAATCATTTTAAAATCATTTCCTTTCAGTTCCACCTTTCCCTTTCTTTTTGATAGGTTAGGTCTCTGGCTTTCATACTCACTAGATGCAAGTTGGGCTATTGCATGAGATATTGGCTTCATTGAGGTACACGATACCTAGAAGAGTTTGAAAATCATTTCACAGTCAGTTACCTGCAGGCCTGTAGTGTGACACAAATTGTATGAGTGTGCAGATTAGGTACACCCACCTGAGTGATGTAGAGCTCAAAGTGTAGAAGGATCTCTCTTTGATCCTTGTCAGTTGGCCCTTTTTCCTGTCAGATTTGGAGTGTTGAGTGAATGTGACACTAGCCCTATCAATCCTAATGCCAAGCTGACCTTTGGGGAAATAGATGACCAACAGAGCATTTGTGCGATGTCAATTTAGATGAGATACATTCAAGAGATTGAGATGTATCTGAGATCACTTGTGTCATGTTAGCTTAATAAAAAACAAATAAGGGGGTCCATAGACTCATTAGATAGAATTTTATCTGTCTAGGGTTTTGTTACATATAAATTCATTTGATTTTTTTCTTGGCTACATGATGTATAGACACTTAGGAAATATTCTACATGGTATGATTGTTATGGGGCCAAAATTTGTGCTCAAACTCTTGATTGTGTGGTTGGATAAATTGTCTACATGTTGAACCAATGCATCTAGGAGACAATGTTTTTCTCTTCATTTTACCACATTGTATCCTATGGTTGTGCAATTTAGGATGGTGAATAAGATGAATTTTAAGTACCTTCTATCAAGTTTTCAAGTCATGATTTCTTCCATAGAAAAATTTATAAGGGTTTCAACTTCTGATGCAGGGGCATTCTTGGTACTCGGTGAATCTACATGGAGGTTTGTGGTATTATGTTTATGTGGAACTTGGTTTCAGCTTTAACCGGTGGACTCAATTAAGGAAGGAAACTCAGTTGATGAAGGAACTTGGTGGAACTTCTGGTGCTCGGTGGAACTGGTGCTTGGTAATGCTTGTGTTGCTCAGTGTTGCTGGCTCAGTCGGTTGTTCACTGTTGCTTGGTTGTTTCTCTGGCACTCGGTAGTTGGTCTTGCCGACTGGAGTTCTTGAGGATTTTCTTGGCCAACTTGGTGCATTTGTTGTTTGTATCTTTTTTTGGATTCTCCTATGTGGATCTAGAGGCCGACATGTTGAATTAAATGTTTGTAAGGCAATTTATGAGCCGACTTGTATTGCATTTAATATTTGTTTAGGAGAGTTGATGGTTTCATCCAAATGACTTGTGGCTGATGATTAGTATTTAAGGAGTGTTTGAGTAGTTGTTTAGGATGACCAGTTGTAATACCCCAAAAATTGGCTATAGGTTCATTAATCTCCTATATCGACACATCAAACGAAATCAACATCAAATTCCTAACCTAAGGCACATCTGAACATTATCAAATCTTAATTGATTATCTCAAATTCTACATCAAGGAATATTCCTAGTAATATTTCTATTTATCTTAATTATCTTTAATTTAATGATTATTTGGGGATAAATCTTATTTATCCTAAAGTTTGATTAATTGAATATTCTGAATATTTAATTAATTAGATTTAATTCTACCACTTAATTATTAAATTGAATTTAATTATATTTATTCCTAATTATTATTATTTAAATTTGACAATAAATCAAGATTCCTATCATTAATTGATTAAATTCTTATTTAATTAATTAAAGCAAGTTGTCATATTTAATGATATTATTTTTGAATAAAAGTTTGATTTAATAATTGATTAACTCATAAATCAATTGTTTTATTTTTAAAATTAGTTAAGTTGAGGATAAAACACTTTATTTATTCATTTAATTCATAATTAATTATGCACATCCAAAAAGCAGTTAAACTTTAAATCAGAAAATCAATTCAAGTTGTTTTAAAAATAAGCTCAACTCTATTTTGAGTTGAAAGTTGATCTCAACTTCTGATTTAAATCAAAAAGTTGTTTTTGCATGATTTATTGTGAGTTAACTATCTTTAATTCCTTGTTGACTCAAAAATCAACTGAGTGATTTATGTCTTTTTTCATGCATCCCCAAAGCCCTGGATTTCTATAAAATCAAGGCTCAGCTCTGTTAGAGTAGTCATATTATAGCTAATAATTAATTTATTTAATTATTAGTCTATTATTCTCTACACTTAAGTTAGACTTAGGCATCTTATTATTCTTTAGGGTTTCCCTTTTAGGGTTTCATGATTCCTTTTATAAGGATTCACCTCTTTGTATTTTTCAGCAACTCAATGCATTGTTCATAATAGATATTGTTCTTTTGAATGTGCATATGATGTCTTTGGCTTTTTGGCCTCCATGATTTTCTTACTTTCTGTTCTTTGCTTCTTCCATGTGACAGGGTTATGCATGCAGGTGTTCTTGGGAGATTAGTTTTTCACCTAATCTAACAAGCTCTTCACAAATCATCTCATAATTTGCAAATTTATGCTGGCAAATTGGTATTTGAAGAATTGAAGCTTCTTTGCGAATCAACAACTTTTGTGAGATCATTCATATTTAGTATATCATTGTTAT
This sequence comes from Chamaecyparis obtusa, assembly GCA_027943335.1. NCBI lineage: Eukaryota > Viridiplantae > Streptophyta > Pinopsida > Cupressales > Cupressaceae > Chamaecyparis > Chamaecyparis obtusa. The sequence continues at coordinate 305,365 of BSBK01004011.1, read as the reverse complement.
ATTAATTGTATTGCATATCATTTTTTCATATAGATTATATTTCATATCAATTTTTCATATTATTGCATAGAAAACCAAAAAAATAGATTAATTTGCATCTAATTCATATCTAAATTTTGCATTCAAATCCTTCGTTTAGGTGTCATCAAGGTCCCTGATCTCGGTCCAATCTAAGAATACATACTCACATCTACTAGAAGGCAATAAATCGCCTGGTTAGTTTAGTTTTCATTTCATTGCACGATTTTGATTTTAGCTAACCTCTAATGTTTTACTGAAGTGTTATGTCTATAGTTAGGTACAAAATTCACACACATTTTTGGCACCCATCGTGGGGCCCTGAAATAGGTTTCCATTCAATTTTTATCAATTTATATCATCTTCTTGTTATTTTCTATTCCAAGCTACAATTTTTAATTTATGTCCGTACAATTTTCATATGAGTTTTGTCAGAAACTCGTATTAGAGGATACCCACTATCGTACGATAGTTTATTTGATCAAGGATCGTACCGCTAGAATCACATTATTGTTTGGAGGCTCTATTGTTGTATGGTCTGATACCCATTGTCGTATGAGATTCTGGACTATTGTCTGGGAGGTGACCCACTATCGTACGAGTTTTAGTGCCAGGTTTCAATTGTTGTTTCACTTTTTCAGGTAGTTTTCTAGATTTTTTTTCCTGATTTGGACTAACAGCTAACATTAACGATTGAAATTTTTTGTTTCTGATTGATTTCTGCTGGTTTTGATTGGGAAAAGCGTAAGAATTGCTAAAAATAGGTAAGAATCTACTAAGCGCATTGCAAGGAATTTAGGTAATCTTCTCAGTTGATAACATTTAGATTTGGATTAAAAATAACTCTTGTGTGTCAAGTTTGTGTGAACTTTGTTGCTTTCATATCATAGATTTCATTTTGGGCTATTAAAAATGAACATAGATTTTCTTTTCAGCATCTTTGTTACACATAGTAAATAGGCCCTATGAACACTATTTGTGGTTCTTGAGAGAGTGGGTTTCCAGCGAAACTCTTCTCAATGAAGGAACCCTTGTAGGTAGGGAGGTTGCTGAGAGAGTCTCATGTTCTACTAGATTTGTGCATCTTCAGCTTCTGATTGATACATTCTCTCTCCGGAGAGGTTGATAGATCATGAGTGGTTAACATCATAGATCTTTGTGAGATAATCTTTGTCTTAGCGTGTCGGATTAATCTATCTGCTTTGTTTGGATTAAAAGTGAAAAGGCTAGAGGACTATGCTCTACTCCCTTTTTGGGTAGTACCAAAAACTCAGATCCTTGAATCTGGAACCAGTCTCCATGTGGTATATTTTATGAGTCACCTTTAGAGAGGGTTAACTGTAGTGGACATTCCCTTAATTTGGTCAACCACGTTAACGGAACCTCAAGTGGTAATAGCCATTTTCATCGTGGTAGTGACAACCGCTATATAAATGTCCTTGTGGAAGAAATCTCCACAGGTGTGGTCTCTTGTTGGGCTGTCAGATCTTCCTAGTAGATCCTGAAGATTAAGTTCTCAGACTATGTCAAAACCCTGGTGTGCCTGGATTGGAGTTCACCCTCTTGAGATCATAAAATTTGCAAAGTCAAACCATTACTAAAAACCCTAGTGAGGCCAAATTTTCATTTTTCTAGGAATATGTGCATTATTGCAAAACTTTTTGGAACATACACTGTTAGCACTCCTAGAGATTAGCATAATTCAATCACTTGATTGTTCATGTGCAAGGTTTCTTTGTCCCCTATTCATTATTTTTAGATGTGCTTGAAATCACTTGCTTGTTGTTTTGTGTGCTTGTTTATCTATCTGATTACTAAGAATGAATCAATCCGCTACAACCTTCAAATCTGGATAGATAATTTTGTCAATAATCTAAAACTGAAAATCTCAAAAATTGCAAAATCTAATGTCAAACACCTCTCTGGAGTCAACAGTCATTTTGTAAAGTTAGAAAGTCGTACGACTTTTGGATATTGTCATTTCAGAACCCCCAGATTGTCGTATGGTATCAAGTATACTGTCGTACAAGTTTTGTTGCCAGTCAATTCAGAAAAGTCAAAAACCCTACTATCAACTACCGTGTGAGTTTTGCAATAGTCATACGAGTTTTTCAATTGTTGTTTCATGCTATACCCACTATCGTACGAGCCTATAGAAAGTCATTTGAGAAATTTTGAAAAGTCACCAAAAAGTTGTCAAAACTATCAGAGACCTAGCTTTTCTAGCCTATTTCTAGAATCTGTCAAGAAAGTCACTGTGTCAGGAACAGAGCAACAACTACTAAGAATCCAATCATTTTCCTAAAGTAGCCTTTTGAATCTGATTTAGCCTTTTGTTTAATCGATTTGAGTCTTTATCATCTTGTGTCAAAACCTTGTCATAACTATCAATCTTCAATCCATCTTCAAAATGGCTAAGTGTTGTGAACTCGTGCCTGCTATATTTTGGGCATCTACCCATAAATTCAGGGCACAGTCTCCTTCATTTGCATCTAATCCAAGCTTCAATCAATCACACCTTGACAAGGTTGCATCATTTGATCTTCTTGAATCAGATCCTTCTTCAGTTGTCTTCATCATATTCTTTTGCTTCACCCAAGGTTAATGGTGGAAACTAGAGCTTCCTCTCACAAGAAATCTGGAGAAGCGTCCCATACCTTACCTATAACTACTATCAGGGGTCCAACTCTTGAGAAACTCTACAATTCTAGTCTTTACAAAGATGACGGTCTTGGCAACTTTTGATTAAAAATTGGTTACATTCCTGCTTCATCAACTCACGGAGGTAATCAACAAACTCATCCTCAATCTATCCTAGGGAGAACTCCTACCATGTCTCAAGCAAGGACAAACTTTGGCTCTCAAAGAGCTCAATCTCAACACAGTGTAGATCAGGAACCCACACCTAAAGAAATTTCTCAATATCAAAATGATGATAACTTCAAATGAATGATGAAGCATTTCTTGAAAGAAGATAGAGAGGCATACTTTTTACAATTATCTCATCAAGGATCTAAACGTCCTCCCAACTTTAATGTTGAAGATATCATTATGCATGAGGAAGAAACTCCACTCATAGCTATAATGAAATAGATGCATGTCATGCAAGTCAAACTTAATAAACTTGAGAAAGCAAAGGAACCCAAGGAGTTCTACATGGAGGCCCTATGTCCTTTTCCATTTGACAAAGACTTGTACATGCCACCATTCCCGAAAAGAGTGGAGATGCCTAAATATGATAAGTATGATGGACACTCGGATCCTCAAGATCATGTTAGATAATTCTATACACAATCTATGGAGTTCATGCATGAACCAACCTATCTGATGCATCTCTTTCCTTGATCTTTGGGGGGAGTAGCCATTCATTGGTTCTCTAGATTGCCTTCTACTATCAAAACTTTTGAGGAGTTGATCAAATTGTTCTATTAGCAATACTCCTACAACATTCAACATCTAGTCACCATGATTGATATCTGCAATCTCAAACAATATCTAGGAGAACCATTCCTAACATTTCTCAAGAGATGGAGGAAGAAATTCTCTCTATATGCTAGGCCTATTCCAGAAACTAAGAAGCTAGAAATCTTTATCAATAATCTTATCCTAGAGATCAACTACCCTTTACAAATGCAAGATCATACATCTTTTGATAAGATGGTAGACAATGCGATCAAAATTGAAAAAGTACTTGTGAAAAAAGGAGACATCACACTCCAAAAGGACAAGTACAAATCAGGGTCCAGTTCTAATGACAAGAACAAAAACTGGAACAAGAATAAATGCATTTTCACAGATGGAATTGTTGATACTATCTATGCCCCATCAAAGGCACTAGCTTTAAATCTAACTATTGGTACCCAAGCAATCAAAGCCTCAGAGCAAAAGGTGTCTAAACCATCTCAAAAGAAGACAAAATACAAATCTTGGTCCACTGATAATAAATGAAAGTTTACTCCTCTTGGGGAATCTTTGGAATTAGCTATGAGAACTTTGCTAGCTAATAACATCATCTCTTTGCCTAAGATCTAACAATCTGATCCTGATCCTAAGCCAAAATGGTGGAGAGAGAATGAAATCTGTGATTTCCATCAGGGTAAAGGTCACAAAACTAATAACTGCTTACACTTGAAACATACTATTCAAGATCTAATTGATAAGGGAGACATCATGATTGATAATCATAAGAGCAATAATGATCATACAGCATTCACAGAACCATTTTTGAAACATGGTCAAGAAGTTTCATCTTCTTAGCCTAATATGGGGGCAAAGGTCAATTATGCTTACCCTGGAAATAATGTTGTTATCAATATGGTTGAACCTTGTCTCTCTAAGCATTGCAATGTCATCACAATTGTGAAAAGAGATAGAGATCATACATCAGCTAATGCAGTGACTCAATCATAGGCTCAGGTACATCCGAACAGACAAATCCTAGATTCATCAAATGTCCTTAAGATGCCCTTCAATCTTTCTTCTACTTCCAAATAGAAGGTTGTTTCTAAATCTTCCAATCCTGAAGATACGAGGCCAACATCTTATAGAATTTTTCAACAACTCCAACACACTAATGCAAAAATCTCCATGTTTGAGTTGCTTCGAATATCTCCAGCTCATAGAGCCATTCTAGACAAAGCTTTGCTCGGATCCAATGTTCTTGATGACCATGATTTAGATAGGTTCCAGACTATGGTTGGACATCTTACGTCTCCATAATATATCTCCTTTTCAGAGGAAGATGACAACTCCTTGAGTCACCCACATAACTAGCCCTTGCACATAGAAGTCTTGATCCAGAACCATAGAGTCAAACGTGTGTTGATAGATGAAGGCGCTGGCCTAAATATTTGTTCTTATAGCTTGGTCACACAATTGGGATTTTCAGAATTAGCTATTGATCCTAGAAAGAAAATAACTATAAAGGCCTATGATGAACAAGAAAGATCTTCTAAAGGCACCATTGTCTTACCTATCAGAGCAGGTCTAGTTATCCAAGATACTATATGTCAAGTTCTTGATCTACCTTTGGCTTACAACATTCTTCTAGGGAGGCCATGGATACATGAGATGAAGGCTATTCCTTCTACATTTTACCAATGCTTGAAAATTCCTTATGAAGGAATAGAGGTCACTATTCTAGTAGACATATCCACCACTTGCAATACATTGAAAGAAGGTGCAGATAAACTTGTGCCTAATAACAGAGAATCTTCCATTGAGCCAACAAAAGAAGCATCCACATCTAAAATGGAAGATCTTGCAAAAGAGGTCAATATCAAAGAAAATGGTATGGGAGAATATACTATAGAGCCAGTCTTATCTTTGACATCTCTACCTAGCTCACCTAAGTCTTATGGACAATCTTTGAAATAGTCCAAACTAGACTCTAAAGAACCTCTTCAGGCATATAAAAAGAATTTTTTAGTAGAAAAAGTCTCCAAGAAAGAATTTGAAGAGGATGAAGTTGTGCTTACATGGCTATACAAAGATGAACCTGAATCTCAAGTTATTCCAACTAGTGACTCTACAATATCCAAAATCCCTTCTAAGGCATATGGTTCAGGAGATAAACTGATAGCTAAGATGGGATATTCAGCTAACGGACCTCTAGGAGTCAGAGGAAAAGGTCTTATAACACCTATTTCACATACTGGTAGGGAAAACAAAGATACTATTGTCTTAGGCTTTAAAAAGAAACCCTTCCACCTCAAAGGTATTTGTTCTCATGTCATAGAGTAGATCACACTAGGTGAACCCCTTCTTAAGAAGGAAGAAATTGAACCATCAGATAGTGATTCAGACAGCTCTGAACTTATCCCTTATGAGCATTTTCCTAAGGAAACCAAAGACCTCCTTGATGCTGGAGATGATCCAATCAAAAGAATTAATGTAGTAGAAACACAAGAACCTACTATCAATCAAGAGATAGTTGCAACACAAGAACCAACTAATCTTCAAAACAATCAAAAGGAGGAAGGTGGTAGTTATTCTAAGATAGATTCTCATGAGTATGAATTCAAATCAGAATCTGAGGGTAACCCTTCTTGGGGTATTCATCCTGACTTTACTCATGTTCTTAGATTTCCTAGAGGCATACATGAAGAATCTAACGACTATGAATGGGGAGCCATTCCAGAAGATGAGCTTATTATAGAGAAACATGTTCATGTTATTCACCAATATGCACTTGAACCCAAAATAAGTCTAGAATGAAATGATGAACCTATCGAGTCTGATCCGCCTATGACTGAATTGGACTCCCACAATGACATTGAGCCTATTCATGAATTGAATGTCTTAAGTTGTAATATCACCTTTGAACTCGAGCATCGGGTTAGGACCAATGATGATAGATCCATATTCGTAAACACTATCTCCCAATCTTTCCCCATTTTGACTATCCAACATCCTGAACTTCTTGATCAAACCTCCACAAATCAAAGCCATGGTATTTATACCTTCCCGAATGACTATGCCCTTTCTTGCTACCTCAATGTAGTTGAGCCTATGAGGACTTCCATCAGTGAACAGAGCATTAGCATGACGGAGTCAAACATCAAGTATCTTAGTTAGAAAAATAAGAATAAAAATAAAATGAAAAGGAGTTCTGAGGGTGAAAACCACTTTGTGGTAGTCTCAGAACCTACAAAAGTAAAAATAAAAGATGTATCTAAAGGTGAAAACCTCTATGAGGTGCCTAAGGATGAGATATTTGATGTCCTTCTGAGTCATTTATAGGATAGATCTCCACTTCTAATTGAGCCCACTCAATCCATCAACTTGGGAACAACAGAAGAACCACAGTTGATTCATGTAGCACAATCTTTATCAGAAGAAGAGAAGCAAAAATTTACAACATTCCTAACAGAAAAGAAGATCAACTTTGGATGGAAATATTCAGATATGCTAGGGTTGGATCCTAATCTTATAATGCATCATTTATCTATAGCTCCAAATGTCAAACTTGTCAAGCAAAAATTGAGAAAGATGCATGCTCATGTTGCACTTTTGGTAAAAGATGAATTAGAGAAACTCCTGAAAGCCAGATTCATCCAAGTTATTGACTATGCAAAGTGGATCTCTAATATTGTACCTATTTCAAAACTAGATAAATCAATTAGAGTGTGCATAGACTTTAGAGATGTAAACAGAGCATGCCCTAAGGATGATTTTCCATTACCTAACATTGATATGATAGTGGACATGACTGTGGGCTTCGAGATGTATTCCTTAATGGATGGTTTTTCTGGATATAATCAAATGAAAATTGCTCCAGAGGATCAAGAGAAAACTACTTTCACATGTGCATGGAGCACCTTCTATTGGAATGTCATGCCATTTGGGCTTAAAAATGCTAGTGCTATGTATCAAAGAGCCGTGACATCTATTTTTCATGACATGATGCATAAGACTATTGAGGATTATGTTGACGATACTTTAGCAAAATCTATGATTAGAGCTAAACATCTAAATGACTTGAGCAAGATACTAGACAGAATGGAAAAATTTAGTCTCAGACTAAATCCTAAGAAATGTGCTTTTGGTGTCACTTCTGGAAAACTCTTAGGATACATAGTCTCAAAGAAGGGCATTGAAGTTGATCCAGCTAAAGTAAAGGCTATCATGGAAATGCAACCTCCAAAGAATATTAGTCAAATGAGGACATTGCAAGGAAGAGTTCAATCTATCAGAAGATTCATATCACAGCTAGCAGACATATCACAACCTTTTACAAAAACATTACATAAAGGTGTGACCTTTGCATGGAATGAAGAATGTGATAACAACTTTAACCATATCAAAAAATATCTATCAAATCCTCCTATCTTGATGCCTCCCATTCCAGGGAAGCCTTTGATCTTATATGTCTCTGCTATAGATACATCACTAGGGGCATTGCTTGCACAACATGATGAGATCAAAAAGGAAAGAGCTATATACTATATCAGTAGAACATTGGTTGCATATGAGATGAACTATTCAATGATTGAGAAAGCTTTTCTAGCTATGATCTTTGCATCATAGAAAGTGAGACATTACATATTAGCTCATACCACACATTTGGTAGCTAAGATTGATCCACTCAAGTACCTACTAAGAAAAGCTGCCCTCATAGGTAGATTAGCTAAATGGGTCATGCTCTTAAGTGAATTTGACATTGAATATGTGGAAATAAAGGCTATCAAAGGATAGGTTATTGTTGATCAATTAGCAGATGCACCTATGACTGATGATACACCAATGCAAATGAAATTTCTAGATTCCTCTATCATGACTCTTTCTTCTAGAGAATGGTAGTTATTCTTTGATGGCTCCTATACATAGAATGGATCAGGAGCAGGCATATTGTTCATCACTCCTCATGGATACTCGATCCCAAAAGCATTCAGATTAAAGTTCCCTTGCACAAACAATATTGCAGAATATGAAGCCCTTCTTAATGGCATGAAACTAGCAATTGAGTGGCAAGTAATAGAATTACACATTCATGGAGACTCACAACTTGTTATTCATCAAGTCAATGATGTGTACCAAACTAAAGATGAAAATCTCATCCCATACAAGAGAATGATAGATGATCTAAAGAAGTATTTCCTATCTATCACATTTAAGAAAATTCATAAAACAGAGAGCAAGGCTGCTGACGTAATGGTAACGCTATCTACTCTATTATAGTAGCCTGAACATGAGCTATGCTATGAGTTCCTGGTTGAAGCACTATCTTATCCTGCATATGATTCCTCTGAAACCCGCATGATCTACACTGTTGTTGGTCATGATTCATCCAGATACAAAAACCTATTCTCCTATCTCCAAGACCAAATCATTCTTGATACCTTCAACCGCCATAAAAAGAGATACCTTATCCGTAATGCCTCCCGATATGTCATCATTGGTCATGATCTATACAAACGAGGTCTAGATGGTACACTACTTAGATGTTTAGAATGAGAAGAGTCTCAATGTGTTTTAGAGGAAGTCTGTGATGGTATTTGTGGGTCACACTCGAACAGTTTAGCACTAGCTCGAAAACTTATTAGGGCTAGGTACTATTGGCCTAAAATGGAGAAAGAGTCTATCAAGTTTGCTAAGAACTATCAAAAGTTCCAAGTGCATGGAAACTTAATTCATGCTCTAGGGAGAGATCTAATTCCCTTTACTACACAATGGCCTTTTCACCAATGGGCATTTGATCTTATAGGAGCTATACATCCTCATTCTTCTAATGGACATACCCATATAATCACAACTACAGATTATTTTACAAAATGGGTAGAAGCAGTCCCTTTGACACAAGCAACTGGAAAATAAATATCTATGTTCATATTGAACTATATCATATGCAGATATGGGATACCTCATTCCATAATCATAGATAATGGTGGACAATTTAAGAACCAAGACCTAGATGACTTATGTGCCAAATTCAAGATTACACAACATTGGTCATCTATCTATTATCCTCAAGGGAATAGACAAGTAAAGGCTTCTAACAAGAATCTATTGAAAATCTTGCACCATATAGTTAATAAAATAGGAAGAGACTAGCATCTCATGATCAATCCAACTCTCTGGGCCTATAGAACAAGTATCAGAACACCTACTGGAGCTACATCTTTCACTTTAGTTTATGGGTCTGAAGCGGTACTACCTATTGAGGTTGAAATCCCATCACTAAGAATCAGAATGCATGGTCTAGTAACTGATGATGACTACAGAGTGTCTAGGTTAAAAGAACTTGAACTACTAGATGAGTGCAGACAAGTAGCGTATGATCATCTCAGAGTATATCAGAATAGAATTTCTAGAGGTTACAACAAGAAAGTCAAACACAGAGAATTTCAGGTTGGTGATCTAGTCTTGAAAGAGAATCTTAAAAATCAATCACATCGAGAATGCAAAGGGAAGTTTGAACCCAACTGGCTAGGTCCCTTTGTATTCACTCCTAATTTTGGCTCTAGTGCCTATCAACTCTCAACGACTGAAGGAGAATAGCTCTGAGAACCAATCAACATTCTCCATCTAAAGAAATTCTATGCCTAAGGCATTCAGTCTATGGTAAAATATCCAAAAAAATCATAAAAATTAGAAAAGATCCTGAAAAAATGAACATCTTGGTGAAAACCTAGCAATAGGTGCCTTGATGATTCGCAAAAAAAAGTAAAAAATATCAAAAGTACAAAAAAAATTGGAAAAATGAAAAATACAAAAAAATGAGAAAAAGAAAAAGTGCATTGGTGAAAACTTGGAAACAGGCGCCTTGGTAGCAAAAATAGAATCTTGGCCAAGATGGTGAAAACCCGGCAAATGGGTGCCACTTGTTTCAAATGCTCCATCTATCAATGCAATCTTGGTCTTTTTGAGCTTTCAATTTTTCTTTAGTTTGTACATATCTCCAGGTTAGTTTCTGCATTCCTATTTTCAATAAGTCAGTATGTACACTAATCACCTCAAGTGTCTATATCCTATCAATGTTCAAAATTGGGGGCAATCAAAGTCATATCCTATGGCCTCCAATGTATCAAGATTGATGAGTCATATCCAGTCAAACTCCTTTAAAGCTTCATTTGAGTTAGTCAGTCTGTCTTGTCTCTAGAAAGGATTTTGCATCTACAACAACACAATCAAACATCAAACAATCTATGTTTTTTACATTCTTTTATCTCCTTGTATGCTTACTGATTTGCATTGAGATTTTTGCATATTGTGTTCACACAAGCTCTTCGATGATGTCCTTTACAGGATTTAGAGAGTGATGAAAGGGGGCATAATCTTTTCTTTGTCTTCTATTTGTATGTGAGAATCTAACAACTTTGGAAATTCTGGATTGAAATGGTGTCCGACTGTAAGAGTCTCTATCTTGAATTGGATGGCCATGCGTACCTCAACCATTGATACCTGGAAAATTCAAGGAAGCTTGATCTAACTATTGTCTTTTTGAGTGAGTTCTTTCTCCTATTATGAAATGTGATCTTACCTAAGGATGTGAATGATAAAGGGTCACTACGGGTAATTCACATTGTATTTCAAATGACCTCTTGATTGCTTGATGTGTTTGTAAAGCAAGGCGTATTCTGGTCATCACGAAGTTTATGTTTTGATGCTTATACAAATTGCTATATAAAAATGGACATGATATTCAGGTCATCCTGGCATTTATGCCTTGGTGCTTATATCTAATCCGACATTCTGAAAACAAAATCAATATTCATATGTCCATGGTTTCATAATTAGTGGGTGTTGTATTGATTCTTGCGCATACAAATCAATATTCATATGTCTATGGTTTCCTAATCAGTGGGCATTGTATTGATTTATCCGGTTACCTAAAAATTCAATGATGAGAATGACCGACACATGATCAGTGACTAGGTCCTAGGTCTTAGGTTGCATTTCATTCTACATGTTTCTTTGCATTTTGCATGTTTGCATGATCTCACATTGGCTAAATGAACTTCAATGCTTAAACAATTCTTCAAATGTCTCTTCAAATCTAACAAGAGCTGAAACCTAACTCAAAGGTCTCTTCATAGACTCGCAAGCAGTTATCCTCCTAGGTTAAACATCCTTTTTGACATAAGACCGAGTACTTGTCTTCATCAATACCTGCAAAACATATCATGTGAATCATTGCATTTACATATCATAATCATCTATTGCATTACAATACATCCATGTGCATAAGCATAAATCATACATACATCTTTTCATAATCAAATACATTTGCATAACATCCATACATATGAAAGAAATCATTGCATTTGCATATATCCATACATACATTCTACACTACTCATAACATAAACATCACATGATATCATCATAAATCAAAATATGACAAGTACCAATGAAGTCACAACCAAAATATCGATCTCATATATATATATATATATATATATCAAAAATCTTGAACTAGTCAGGGGTGCACTACTGGCACAGTGTACAAAAGAATATGCTCATGTGAGCTATCAAAGTCAGAACAGTATATCAATGATCAAAAAGAGTACAGTATATCAGTGTATCAAAACAAATCAGCTATCAGCATGATCCTCTGCATCTGGTGGAGGAGGAGGTGGTGCATCTAGTACTGCCTCTACTCTGAGTGCTCTGGCTCCCTCTGATGCCATCATGTACTATGAATAGGAGGGAACTCTCTGTGTAGCAGGAACAACTGTATAATATGTGGACACATAGTAAGCTGCCCATGAGGTCTGATGAATCACCTCTGCCTATAATCTTTGTACCTCCGCACACAGCTCAGTCCGCTATCTATCTTCCTCTATGTATCACTCCTCCCATCGAATACTGCACACCTTCAAGTCCCTAACCTATGCACTGAGGCATCTAATAGTGTCCTGTGGAGTAGGAGGAACAATAGGATCAACATCTGGCATCTCAGTATCTGGGGCAACCTGCTCAGTGGTCTCTGCCCTCTGCGCCTTATGGCATCTAACCTCAGCATCTAAATCAAAGCCAGTGTCCCCCTCTATGAAGTCCATACCACCACCTACCACCTGCTTAGCTGCTAGTGCCTCATCCACTGAACCAACTCCACCTAATGTACCACCCTCTCCCCTAGTCCATCTATGAGAACCAGAAGATTTTCCTACTGTAGAACTAGTGGGACGAGGGGGCCTCATCTGTCCTGATGGTCTTTGGGGTGGAGCCATTTCTCTAGGTCTTGGAGGTGTGGGATGTACAAGGGGAGCCTGTGTAGGTCTGGGACCCTGTCCCATCGGAGCACCTGTAGCATCCATCACCTCCTCCATGGAGGGTATCAGCTCCGTCAGATTAGAAAATCTATGAATGGGATGGTCAACAAGCCATGAGATGAATCCATTAGTAACACTAGCATCCAGTACATCTAGTCTGTACTCCCAATCCTTGCCAACAATAGCACTGTACTCCTATGAACACAAAGCATAAGAGAGCCTCTATGTCCATCCAAGTCCAATCTCAGGCCCTATCCGAGCATAAGTGGCATAATCCTTAGGGGCATCCTGTACTCGCCCATACTGCCACTAGACCCTGGTAATAAGAAATCTCTCTATAGTGGAGGATGACCTCCCAATTAGTACATAGCTCTGGAAAAAGAAACTAAAATACTCTCGAGCAGTAGGCCAAAGCTCAATGGCTACATATGGTCTCCAGCACACAAATGTCATATCATCGAGGCATCGCCTTAAGTACTCAGTGTGTCCCATCCATCCCTAAGTGACATATCTGGCATATATATAAATAACAGGCTCTTGAGGCTGCCTCTGTGAAGTACATACAGGTCTCAACATTGGGATATGCTCCCACGCCCATATCTATAGAACTAGAGCTCCTGCAGCAAATGACTTGCTCTCCTGATACACCACCTCGTGCATCTCAAAGAACATGTGAGCTAATAGACACTGACCCCAAGCCAACTTAGAGGGAGTGGCCATCAAACGTGCTACCATAGGGGCCCAGCCCATCAAAAGACCATTTTGTTGATGGTCAGACATGATAATACCACCAATCATCCTAGCAATGATGCACTCCAGCCGGTGCGTCTGTCCATATCTCTGCACTAAGGTCTCCCAAGAAATGGAGGCTGTCATCTGAGTATCATCTCTGAAGAGATGTCTAAAATCTAATAGGCCTGAGTTCCCTGAACTCACATACTCTAGTCTCTAGCTTGCATGAAAAGGAATGCGCAGTATATGGTACACATCCTCAGGGGTAACAGTGATCTCCCCAGTCAGCAAGTGAAATGTCTGTCTCCGAGTGGAATCTCTCAATCAGTGCAGTCAAAAGTCTATGATTTACACTAATCTCGGGTAAATGTATCAAGTACTCGAATCCACAGGAATCAAGGTGGACCCTCATAGGGTCTGGCAATGACACACATAGTCTCTGCATGGTAGGGTGCGAGATCCGCATATGTACATCTGGATATATGACCTACACAGCACAAAAATAGGCAATCCTATCAGTAATTTGATCACAGAACAGGTTACAAGGGCATAAATGGGGTAGTTTGGTATTTTAGAAGGTAGGTTAACAAGTCAGCAATCAGGCTAAGAGATCAAAAAAATAAAAAATTTGACCTAATACTAAGTTTTAAGCTCACTGTTTTCCATACGACACTTCAGACTAGCATGAAAAGTCTTACGAGTTTCTACATCATACCAAATGACAAATCATAGTGACACAACAATGCATCCCTCATCGTACGAGTTATGAGGGACCTGATGAAACGTCATATGACTCATGGGTCCCTTTGATACGAGTCGTGGGGGCTTATGGAATGACAATCTAGCTACAATTGAAAAGTCGTACGAGTCCCACTGGGGAGTCATACGAGTTTCTGTGCATGCAAAATTCAAAAATGGAAAAATGTACGAAACATTGCTAAAATCCTATAAAACATGGAAAAATTGACATTTTTAGCAAGGCACAAAGGTCCACCTACCGGATGTCTGTATTGCCGAGGTCTCTGGTGTCTCCAACTGCACTCAAATTGATGCGAACTCATAGGTACCTTTGGTTCTGGCGCTTTATCTGTCATTTTTCTCAGAGGGCTCCACAAAGTTTTTCATAGTCAAAAGGTTGAAATGAATTGAAAATGACCCTTCCGGCCTTTATATAGCTTTTGACCTAATTTTCAAAAGTGCTCCATTTTTCACAAAAATTGCACCCCTGGCTAATTTCGATGTTCTAAATCCATTTTCGGGATCAAAATTAAAATCTGAGATCATTTACTATGTCAAAATTGTGATTTAAAATTTTTGGACCCAGGACGGTCTACTGCCTGCATATCGACCTTCCATCACCACAGAAATCTAGTATTCAACTTAACTGCTTATCTTACATCAAACTATCAAAATTTCAACTTGGTCAACTATGGTCAACTCATGGTTTCACCTAGTCAAACTTGGTCTTTTGGACCTCCAAATGATGCAGAATGTGTTCTCGAACGTATTTAACCACTTCTTACATCAATTAACATGCTTCTAAACTATCAACGCTGACTTTTCTTATCAGATTTCAATTTTAATCCCAAAGGGGGCATGGTATTGCACATCATTCAAAGTCTATAATCTAATTTGAAATCATATCTTTATGGAAATCATATCTTTCCTTAGTAATCAAGACAACAACTACGTCTAATTGTTGATTCATCAAAAAGACCTCATCGCTTGGGGAAAATCAATCATCACTCGAGGCATATTAGATTCATCAAGATCCATATCAATCTGGTATTCTCTTAATCTTGTAAATTGTATCAGTTTTTGTAACTATTGGTTCAATTGTATTATTTCCTTGGTTCTTCAGAAATTGAAGGGTTCAGATGTGATACCAATGTGATTCTTATCGATAATCGAGTCTGGAATCGATCACTCACTTCTTCGCAATCATAAGGTTTAGAATCAGGCATTTTGACACTTTTTCCCAATCATCGGTTCATTTGCTGTTATAGTTAACATTATCTTTGGTCATTCAGGACCTATTATCTTCATATCAATTTCAAATCAGTTTCTGTCTCAATTTCAATCAGTTTCTGTTTCATATCAATTTCAATTTCAAACATCAATTTCAATATCATACACAGACTGTCTTTGAACCACTACGCTCCACACAGTAATTCAAAGAGGGGCAAAATGTAATGCCCCAAAAATGAGCTATAGGTTCATTAATCTCCTATATCGACACATCAAACGAAATCGACATCAAAGTCCTAACCTAAGGCACATCTGAACATTATCGAATCTTAATTGATTATCTCAAATTCTGCATCGGAGAATATTCCTAGTAATATTCCTATTTATCTTAATTATCTTTAATTTAATGATTATTTGGCGATAAATCTTATTTATCCTAAAGTTTGATTAATTGAATATTCTGAATATTTAATTAATTAGATTTAATTCTACCACTTAATTATTAAATTGAATTTAATTATATTTATTCCTAATTATTATTATTTAAATTTGACAATAAATCAAGATTCCTATCATTAATTGATTAAATTCTTATTTAATTAATTAAAGCAAGTTGTCATATTTAATGATAGTATTTTTTAATAAAAGTTTGATTTAATAATTGATTAACCCATAAATCAATTATTTTATTTTTAAAATCAGTTAAGTTGAGGATAAAACACTTTATTTATTCATTTAATTCATAATTAATTATGCACATCCAAAAAGCAGTTAAACTTTAAATTAGAAAATCAATTCAAGTTGTTTTAAAAATAAGCTCAACTCTATTTTGAGTTGAAAGCTGATCTCAACTTCTGATTTAAATCAAAAAGTTGTTTTTGCATGATTTATTGTGAGTTAACTATCTTTAATTCCTTGTTGACTCTAAAATTAACTGAGTGATTTATGGCTTTTTTCATGCATCCCCAAAGCCCTAGATTTCTATAAAATCAAAGCTCAGCTCTTCACAAATCATCTCATAATTTGCAAACTTATGCTGGCGAATTGGTATCTGAAGAATTGAAGCTTCTTTGCGAATCAACAACTTTTGTGAGATCATTCATATTTAGTATATCATTGTTAGATTAATTGTATTGCATATCAATTTTTCATATAGATTAGATTTCATATCATTTTTTCATATTATTGCATAGAAAACCAAAACAATAGATTAATTTGCATCTAATTCATATCTAGATTTTGCATTCAAATCCTTTGTTTAGGTGTCGCCAAGGTCACTGATCTCGGTCCAATCTGAGAATACATACTCGCATCTACTAGAAGGCAGTAAATCGCTTGGTTAGTTTAGTTTTCATTTCATTGCACGATTTTGATTTTAGCTAACCTCTAATGTTTTACTGAAGTGTTGTGTCTATAGTTAGGTACAAAATTCACACACACACCAGTAGAGGTGGAGGATAAGTGAAGTTGTGGAAAAGATCCTGCGAGATCTTGCAGATCAAATTGTTTTCTGATAGTTTGTAAAAGCAGAGCTAGTGGTTAAAGCTTGGAGACAAGGAGATTTCTTGGAGGCTTGCGAGCTCAAGTTCAGATTTGCCTTAGGGTTTTCATCAATTGCTGATAGCTTTCAAAACTAAACTAGCTAGAGTTGTATTGGATCTTTTGATCTTGCAGAATTGTTTCTAATTGTAATTGGCCCTAACTTAGAAGGTCGTATAGCTGGGCATGTTAATGAAAATCAGAGTTAAACAATTATTGTGTTGATTTTTCAGCTATGTTGTTCTGAAGCTGCAAGGGTTAGACTATCCTTAATTGGATCCACCATCTCTTGACTGCATCAACTTCATAACACAGTCTATCAAAACAAAGTATTTCATTTAGCTCTCTAGAACACTCTACATCCTGCCAAAATGATTTGTATGAACCTTTAGTTTTTGGAAGTTGTTGGGGATAGCATATTGTATCTATTATATTATTTTTAAATGTTTGGATAATCTAGTCCATACTATCTGTTATGTTAATAACATAAATTTGGTCAAGTCTGCAGAATGTTGACCAGTTTGAAAATGTTGTTCCTCTATAATAGCATTTGATGATTGATCTCTTCAGGAGATATTGAATAAAGGTTATGGATAGTATCTAACATCTTGAATATTTTTTTTGCATTTTTTTTTAAGTCTCTCCCCAATGGACAAAAGGATAATAGTTAGAAATATTAACCTTGGTATTTGGTATTAGGCTGATCAGATACATCTCTTCTATAGTGGTTGATACGGATATGGTCTGTTAGCTTTTTAGGATGTTTTATGAGTTTTTAAGGCTTAGTTAAGTTATAACCTATTGCTCCAAAACTAAATTCTATAATTCATTCATATGCTTCTATCCAACCTATTTTAGGTCACATATTTCATTTGTTAAGTCCTAGGTCTAAGTGGACCTAATTGGTGTGTTGTGATGTTGTGAAGGATATATAAGGAAGAAAAAAAATTGTGAAGCATGTGGAGATAGGTGAAAATTTAATAAGAAATAAAATGATGAAGTATGTAGATTTAGTGTAACATAAGAATAACGCTACAAAAGTGGATTGAACTACTAAAATTAGTCAAATCTATTTTCTACAATATTTCATTTCATATATTTCATTATAATATAATTGTATGTTCCTCTAGAGAAGTGATTTTTAGTTGGAAATTATATTATATCTTATTCTAATTCAATTGATCTTAGATGCAGGGTTATCAATGAACTTCTTGTAACATGTGTTTCATATATTTTGAGTTCATCCTCACTGTGGTTTTTCCCTACTTGGGTTTTCCATGTAAAAATATTGTTGTTCTTGTTAGTGCATGTTGTGTATTTTTTCTTTGATTTTTCACTTCTATTCATATGGTTTAAAAGTTAACAAATACTTAAGATTTAATTTATTCCTACTCACCCCCCTATCCCCTAGCATCTAATGTGTTCAACAATTAGTATTAGAGAAATCTTCATTAGGAAATAGGTTAACAACTTAAGGTAGATCCTTCTTTTGAACACACGAGGTTTGAAGCTATGATTAGAAAGATAATATTTTTGAAAAATATCTTCAAGAAATGGAGCTAGAAGGATGGGATATCAATCGTAATGACTATGAAGTAAATCATGAAGGAGAAATTAAGCTTACTCTTAGTGACATGAATGTTGACAAGGCAAAATGCATATAATATAAGACCAAGCTTAATAAGGCAGAAAATGATATCATAAAATTGAAACCCAAATTATAAGAAACTAAAGAACATGAAGTCAAACTCAAAATGGCATAAGATGAGATAATCAATTTAAAAGTACAAGTTGAAGAAAGAAAAAGGATTATTGACTGTCTGAACTTAAATCTTGATGGCACATATTTTAGTGAAATAGACTTGATAAGGAGATTGTTAGTATAAAAAACAATTTGGTAGATGCAAAGGAACAAATTGAAAAGGGTTTAAAATTTAAGGGTGGTGGCACAATTTAATTAATGAAATGCTTAGTTTCTACAAATCACCAAAGAATAAAGGTGGCCTTGAGTTTGATAAGGAAGAATGTTATAAAAAAATGAAAATGGTAAATAAAAGATCTAAGATTAATCTAAGAAGAAAAAAGGAGATTAAAAAATTTACTTACATTTATAACAAAAGAAAAAACTTCAAAAGGACAATTTCAAGTCAAACTGCTCAAACTAGGTGCTCTCAAGTTTTTAATAGAAAAAAAAATTCTTGCAATAAAATTTTGCATAAGGATATAGAATGTAGAATGAACACAAGAACTCATAAATTCAATGATCAATTCTATTCTTGTAAAAAAAAAAATTCATAAGGATAATGATTGCAGAGCTAGAATAATGAGAGATGATATGATAAATTTGAACAATACTAGATATGCACATTTTGTAAGAAGTAATTGTTACACATGTAACAAGTCTAGTCACAAGATGACCAACTATAGATCTAATGTGAAAAGGAGTGGACATGCTTCATATCATAGTGTCACATGTTGTAACTACAACAAACAAGGACATATTGCTAATTTTTACATAGGAAAGTGTGTTAAGTCTTTCGTTCCATGGAAGAAGATTGATCTTTATCAAACAAAGAAATAAAAAGATAATATATGGGTTAAGAGGTCAGAAGAAGAAAAACACAAGAATATGGATGATATATTTTTACCTCATAATGGTGCAAATTATTTTTATAAAACTAAATTAAAAAGGTACAGGTTCAAGGGGGAGTTTTATCTACATACTTCTTAGATCCTCCTATAAAATTTAGATGTTGAAATCTTTAAAAAATCATTCCATGTGAATTTATACATGTTTGTATTATGATGATGATTTGATTAGTTTTAGTTTTGAAGAAAATGCCTTCCTTTTGGAAGACTATGGAGAATTTATCTTGTTGGTGCTACTTTAGAAAGAATAAAAGTTTCTAAAACATAAGGATCATTTAATGTAGATTTGATTGGGAAGATGAAGAAACTATAAATATAATATTTATCCATTTTTAACCTTAATAAAATCATTCAAGTGTGTGAGAAGCTCAGAAGTGAAGAAAATATTGCAAGTGCGTCAATGTGCAAACCCTAGCCATTAGTTTTCTAGGTATTTCTCATTATTCCTACTAACCCAAGATCAAATGTGAAATTTTTTGCTTCTCCTAGGTGCATAGATGTTGTTAATGAATCATAAATAGCTCCTAAAAAATGAGCACACAAACTCATCTTAAATGACATTATTGGGGATTTTTCCTATGTTTCAGTGGATGTAATACATATCAAAGATATCTAGGCTTACATTCATGTCTCGATGGAAGAATATAATGACATGAAACTAGAAATGTTAAAGGAAAAATATTTGGAAAATAATAAGTCAAAGCTAAAGCTAGAATATGATTTTCTAGAAGTGAGGAGGTTGAATTTTAGGAACTACTTTCTCATGTTTTATGAAAAGGAGATTTTTAACATCATATTAGGCCATATTCATGATCAATTATTTTTGGATAGGCTAACCCTATAAGATTAAAAAAAGAGATTCTTAGGGCTATAACCAAATTATAAATTGATGGAGTTTTGCCTACATTAAATTCAGTGAAGAATGATATGGTAATTAGGTTAACCAAAGAAAATTTTAACAATAGGGAACTAACATTAAATGACATCATTCATTTGGGTTTTTGGTATGCCTCTATGGGAAATGCCTATAAAATATACTTCACCAATTGAGATGGATCTGTCTTTGCCATGGTCATACATTGTTTCTATTTGAATAGGATGAAATAGGATTCACCCTAAAATGTATGAGGGAAATATGAGATCTAATTCTAAATCCAAATTCCCAAAGAAGAGATCCAAATTGATCAACCAAAAGGTTAATACACAACCGAATCAATCTATGGAGAATATGAAAGAGGAAGAAAACCTTATATTTCCCTATAATGGAATTGAAGTGTTTGAAATATGAAATAATTGAAAAGGAAATACTAACCTCAAATTAGGGAAAATCTAGAAAATGCCAATTTTGTATGTCTATGTGTACTTTCAAGCAATTCTGCAATCTGTTTCAGACTGGAAACATCGAGACAAAGAAAACCCAGAAATATTTTTTCTTTCCGATGGCAGGTAGTCTTTGACCCTCATAAAAGGTCAAAGGCTACATTTTTTATTTGAAGGTCAATTCTGACTTTGTTCGCAGATCCCAGAAGTTCGGCGAAAAGGGTATCCAAATTTGCTCTCAGATCTGAAATTCTACACCTGCACCTACAAGAAAATGGATTTGTTGTTTGTTTGGCGGGGTTTGCCTTGGTCAAACCCCAGTTTGGAATAAACCTTAATATTGAAATTGAAAGGGAGAATGCTAACAAGTAGTAGAAGTAGATCTAATAATGAAGCTATGCAATTCAATAGATATTAAATTGTATTTGAAATGTAATCAAGTATGTTGATATGAAAGCTTGAACATAACATCAACAAATGTAAATCAAACCTCCATGATTGTATGCTTGGAATCCACCTTAAGGGAAGAATGAATGGATCTTGAAGATGAACAAAAGGATCTTGAAGGAAGATCACACCATCATGATGGCTAGATCTAGGGTTTGAATGATGAATCTTGAATGCTTAAAACAAATCCCTTCAATGGCTTGAATACTTGAATCCTTGATCTTGAATGGAGAACTTGGATGGAGAAGAGGACTTGAATGATTGAATGGAATTCTTGATCTTTCTTGAGAGCTCCTTGATCATGAAATTGCTTGAGATGAGATGCATAAAATGAGAGAGGAAGACCTCCTTTTATAGTGAAATAGGGCACAATCCTCTAGAGGGGCCACCTTGGAGAATTAAATCCCAATTAGGTCCTAACCTTTAGAAAATATACATAGATTAAATACAATTTAAGGATTTACCATTCCAAAACCCGAAATGGCCGACCTGAAGGTGGGAAAACAAATATCCCTGAAAACCTGACACCCAGAAATCAAGGAAACTTGAAATCTGGACAGGGGGTCAAGGACAAGCTTGGGATTGACCAGGTCAGGGTTGAGGTCAACTTTGACCCCATAAGGTTGACTTTGACCTTATGGTCAAAAACCTTAAAATCCTGATCCAGAATGCTAAGAAATGCAGGTTGAAGTGAAAATCAGGGCCAGATAGAAGCAGAATGAGGAGAACAAGTATGATCCAAGAAAAGAGCTGATTCAAGGTGCTTAACATGACCCATACCACTCACTCAGAGGGATAAATTCTCTTAACATGGAAGCGCTTCTATTTTAAGAAAATACATTAAGCCCCCACTTCAATAGCAAGAGTATGGACTCGATGCAAACTCTTGGTAAAGGAGAAGGAAGAAGAGATCCAAGTGGATTCACAAAAAGATAAAATAACACTTTGTTAAGGACATAAGCCCCCAGACTAAGTATTCTAACTCAACATACATGCATGAGAGTGTCAACAAAACAAGGGTTAGTACTAAACAACCCAAGTCAATTAGCATAAGAAACCTTGCTAAGAAATATTTCTCATACTAATATCATATTTGGAAAGCTATCATAAAAGCATAAATGATTACATAAGAAAGACAAGAGAAACACGATAAATTACATAGCTTCATGATCCTATCCTACTAGCATGAAAGAGAAAAGAGAGAGAGGGAAAAGAGTGATTACCTCGCCTAGTAAGATGCCCACCTTACCATGAGTCACCCTGGAGGGAGAGCCCAACAGGTTCACCCATAAACTATGCTTGCAATTGTAATGCATCTTCTGACAGCTTCTAGAATACCCATAGATCCACCTTCTTGTATCACTATGAATATGAAATGTGCATCTCCTCAGGATTTAGCAACTTATGTGTGTTACCTTCGGAAGATTTAGCATATGAATGCATGTCTTTTCAAGATTTAGCAACTTATGTGTGTTACCTTCCAAGATTTAGCATATTTGAAATTGGAAATACATTTCCCCTCAGGATTTAGCAACTTATGTGTGTTACCTTCAGAAGATTTAGCATATTGAAAAATTTGAAAAATGTGTCTCTCCTCAGGATTTAGCAACTTATGTGTGTTAACATCGGAAGATTGAACATATAAATGTATGTCTTTTTAGGATTTAGCAACTTATGTGTGTTACCTTCCAAGATTTAGCATATAAAAATAAAAAACTATAGTACAAGGGAGGCCCTATATATGCCCCCCTCCTTAATATGGCAAAAAAATACTATTTTGACATGTTAAGGAAAGAAAAAAACAAGGATAAAGCCTTCTTTAGCATTAATACAACATCCATAGACAACACCCAATCCAAGCCAAGAAGATCACAGCTCCTATGAGGCCATGGAAGGGATGAATGTAAAGAGATTATCATGCAAGAAGTGAAAAGAAAGTAACACTTATGAGGGATAGCACATTGCTCAATTTCTAAGGTGAGAGATATATCAATCATGGAAACCCAATGTCAAACAAAAAAAGAGGTTGTTATCAAAGACATAGATCCTCAATGCAAACCAAAATTTTCATGTATGATTGGATATCACATAATAGATAGATATTGCTTAACCAAGGAAAGAGGTGAATCCTAGAAAGACAAAAAAAGAAGGAGATGTCATCCTTGCCCCCCAAGTGTAGGAGCAAAGATGGAAGAGGATACCTACTTCACAATGCAAGGAGATATCCTGTTTAGAAACAATGTATACCATATTCTTAGCGAGGGATATTTACCCCTACATCCAAGAGTATAGATAATCATGAAAAGGATATGTTACTCATGGAAAAGGATCCTCAAATAAAGAGATCTTATCAACAAGACCCCCACCAATGAGGAGTGCTTTAAATAAAATTTCATCTTTCAAAGGGGGGAACAAAGATTCAATCATCAAGCCCCCTCCAAAGAAGAGGAAGAGGAATCTTTGGAATAAGGGAAACAACTCTAACACCAAAGCAAAGGTGAGAGTTTATAAAGAACATAATTTGCAACATAGAGAAGAAGTGACTTAGGACAACAACTTCTCATATAATAAGGTTATCCATAGTCAAAACATCTGTCAATAAGATGAAATAGTATTGCAATACAAACAAATACCACTAAGCTAAGGAAAGCAGTTCCCTAGACAAAGAGATAGAAGGAAGAACCTTGCCCCCTAGGGATGAAAGCAAGGGATACCTTTGCAAAACACATGTCCTAGAAAAGATATCTTTAATAATAGAAGAGAGCAATGGATGAAAAGCTATCATAATACAAACCATCAAGATAAATGAAAGAATAACCAATTAAGCTCAAAGCAAGAACATAACGGATTCTAGAAGAAAAGAAGAAATATACCTCTTGCCCCCCAAACTAGAGGAGAAAATATCTATGTTATATCAGAGTGAGGGGTAAAATTATGAAGAAATCTCAAAGGAAAAGTTTCTTTTCTTTTATCTTTATGGATCAGACAATAAGGAGAAGGTAATTTGAAGAATCTTTGCACATCTACATCATGAAACATAGTTTGAACCTCAACAAAAGTGTAGGAAGAACTAGGAATAGTAAATGGAGAATTAGGAATCGGATTAGGAAAGATAGGATTAGGATTAGGAAGATTAGGAACTAGATTAGGAAGGATACAATTAGGATTAGGAAGTTTAGGAATACCAGGAAAAGTATAGGAAGTGATATGAATGGCAGACACAATTGAAGGAGCACTTGGAACCACAGTTGGAAAAGGGTTTGAATAGATATAAATAATACTATGGTAAGAAGGCTGTGAGATATGATCTTGATTTCCCATAAGATCACTACTAAGAGAAAGAGAATTAAGGGAATTCATATCTTTCTCCGCTAATGCCTCATCACTAGAAGGAATCCTAAATGGAGGTAAATCATCTATAATATCATCTTCTTTCGCATAAGGGAAGTGTGTTTCAAAGAATATGTCATCCTCTTGTATCAAAAATTCTTCACAAGGAGGGGATAAATCAATGTATTTATCCAAAGGTTCATCCCAAAATGTAGAACTTGTGTGCTAAAATGTTGTCACACTTCTATGAATCCTTACATGCAAGAAAACTCAACAATGAGCCCTCACAAATCAATCCATAGCTCTCTATGCATGGAGTTGCAAGATTTGTAAAATTGCTCTCAGCTAGAGCTATAAACTCATGACCTTACTAGTCAACCACACAATGAGAGATTCCAAATCAAAGACAAGGGAAAAAATGCCAATATCTCCAATGAAATCAATATGGATGCAATGCAATGCAAATCTATATGACAATGCAAGTTAATCTATTGCATAAAAGGAAATCTAAGCTAATATGCCATGATAATGCAACTAAGAAAGGAAATATGCAACTACAATGAAATGCAACAACAAGTCTTCAAAACTTGGATGTAGAATGTCTTCAAAGAGCTCTAAAATGACCTAGAAAACCTGCAGCATAACATTAGCATAAAAACTTAAGATATGAAAATGAAGAAGAGAGCTCTTCTTTTATAGGAAGTGAAAAGGAAGGGACCATTGTGATTAAGAGGCAAAAGACTTAATCAACGGTGGAGAAAAAAAGAAGCTTGATCCTTGTGCACAAATATCCTCCAATGAGAAAATAAGAGTTGACTTTTGTGTCCCACATAAGACAAAAAGTGTTTTTTCCTTTTTTATAAAATAAGAATAATGCTTTATTTGTGCAACATAGGATAAGAAGAAAAGTGGGGATTTTTTATTTAAATAAAAGGGGAGGAAATTCCTTTTAATTAAACAAAGGCTTAGGATAAAGTAATTTTATTATTTAATTAAAAGAGATTTTTGATTAATTAAAAGGAGCATGTTCTCTTAATTAAATAAGATTTTTATTTTTATTTTTTTCTCTTTTAAATTAAATAAGGCTCAAACCTTAGGAAATATTGAATTGATTATGATTTGATCAAGGAAATTGATATAATTGATATTGTTGATATTTAAAATATTGATTCAGGGATTTGATAAATTACAGAAATGGGGCCCAAAGTCTAGGTGACCATTTTAGGGTGCATACAAAACTATCCACAATGGCTTCATGAGGAAGAGAGTAATCAACATCCAAATCCAAAGGTTCATCCCAAATAGTAGAATTATCCACAATGGCTTCATGCGGAAGAGAGAAATCAACATCCAAATCTAGAGGTTCATCCCAAATAGGAGGATTATCATCCCTATCCATTAAGCACATTGTAGGAGTGTCATAAGTCATTAAAGCTTGATCCCTAGAGGGGGAAGAAGGACATCTATTAGGAGAAGAATTAACATCAATCCTCAACTCATCTCCACAAAGAAAAATATGATGGAGATATAGATTAAGGTCATCTTCTTTCTCTAATATATCCTTATAAGGTAATTCAAAAGAGGAAAAAGCAACATCACATGCACTAGATGAAGTCTTGCTAGGTGTAATGCCATGCAATGGTAAGGTAAGAGGAGGATGTTGTGTAATCCCAAAAGTTTTGGAAAACGTTTGAAACAACTTGTGCAACATGATAACAAATAGATCTAGATATATCCCAATGTATTCAAATGAAATTTTATAAACATGAAAAGGAAATCAAACACAATAGAGCATCTAATTCCACAAAGTAATGTAAATGTTTTTGTATTTTTGAAGAAATTTTGAAATTTTTTTGGATTTTTGAAATGTAAATGCAAGAGCATAAAAGAAATCTAATCTTAAGGAAAGAAAAAAAATGATCTAACACCAAAAAGAAAGAGAGTAAGCATGTCAGGCTCACCAAAATAAATAGGTGAAGGTGAACGCACAAGGTAAGACAAAGAGGAATCTAACACAATAGGGCATCTAATTCCACAAAAGAAAGAGAGTAAATTTGTTGGGTTCACCAAAATGAATAGTGAAGGTGAACACACAAGGGAATACAAAGGAAGATCTAACATAATAGAGCATCTAAATCCACAAAACAAAGGAGGGTAAGCGTGTCGGGTTCACCAAAATGAATAGTGAAGGTGAACACATAAGGGAAGATCTAACATAATAGAGCATCTAAATCCACAAAACAAAGGAGGGTAAGTGTGTCGGGTTCACCAAAATGAATAGGATGAAATAGTGTTCACCCTAAAATGTATTGGGGGAAATACAAGATCTAATTCTAAATCCAAATTCCCAAAGGAGAGATCCAAATTGATCAACCCAAAAGGTTAATGCACAATTGAATCAATCTATGGAGAATATGAAAAATGAAGAAAACCTTATATTTCACTATAATGGAGTAGAGTGTTTGAAATATGAAATAACTGAAAAGGAAATAGTAACCTCAAATTAGGGAAAATCTGGAAAATGCCAATTTCTGATGTCTGTGTACTTTCAGGCAATTTTGCAACCTATTCTGGACTGGAAATGCTGAGACGAAGAAAACCCAAAAATCTTTTGTCTTTCCGATGGCATGTAGTCTTTGACCCTCATAAAAGGTCAAAGGCTACATTTTTTATTTGAAGGTTGATTCTGACTTTGTTCGCAGATCCTGAAAGTTCAGCGAAAAGGGTATCCAAATCTGCTCTCAAATCTAAAATTTTGCACCTACACCTACAAGAAAATGGCTTTGTTGTTTGTTTGGGGGGGTTTGCCTTGGTCAAACCCCAATTTGGAATCAACCTTAATATTGAAATTAAAAGGGAGAATGCTAGCAAGTAGTAGAAGTAGATCTAACAATGAAGCTATGCAATTCAATAAATATGCAATTGTATTTGAAATGTAATCAAGTATGTTGATATGAAAGCTTGAACATGAAATCAACAAATATAAATCAAACCTCCATGATTGTATGCCTAGAATCCACCTTGAGGGAAGAATGAATGGATCTTAAAGATGAACAAAAGGATCTTGAAGGAAGATCACACCATCATGATGGCTAGATCTAGGGTTTGAATGATGAATCTTGAATGCTTGAAACAAAACCCTTTAATGACTTGAATGCTTGAATCCTTGATCTTTAATGGAGAACTTGGATGGAGAAGAGGACTTGAATGCTTGAATGGAATGCTTGATCTTGCTTGAGAGCTCCTTGATCATGAATTTTCTTGAGATGAGATGCATAAAATGAGAGAGGAAGGCCTCCTTTTATAGTGAAATAGGGCACAATCCTCTAGAGGGGCCACCTTGGAGAATTAAATCCCAATTAGGTCCTAACCTTTAGAAAATATACCTAGATTAAATGAAATTTAATGATTTACCATTCCAAAACCTGAAATGGCCGACCCGGAGGCGGGAAAACAAATATCCCTGAAAACTTGACACCTGGAAATCAAGGAAATTTGAAATTTGGACAGGGGGTCAAGGATGAGCTTGGGACTAATTATGTTAGGGTCGAGGTCATTCCTGACTAGGTCAGGTTTGAGGTCAACTTTGACCCCATAAGGTCGACTTTGACCTTATGGTCAAAAACCTCAGAATCCTGACCCAGAATGCTAAGAAATGCAGGTTGAAGTGAAAATTAGGGGCTGATAGAAGCAGAATGAGGAGAACAAGTATGATCTAAGCAAAGAGCTAATTCAAGGTGCTTGACATGACCCAGACCACTCACTCAGAGGGATAAATGTTCTTAACATGGAAGTGCTTCCATTTTAAGATGATACACTATTAAATGGTCAAGGAAGGAAATGATTTTGATTTGTGCAACCTACTGAGACAATAATTAATGGAAAATCTATAAAAAAAAAACAAATATATTAAATACCCTTCCAAATATAGATCTATTTTCTTAATTTTATACTTCATAAGAGAATTTATCAATAAAATAAATGTGGTCTAAAGAATAGATGCATATATTGCCTCTCAAATAAGGGGTCATGTACATATCTTTCTGAATGGGGAAGCCAGTAACAATGCCTCTCAAATAATTTAGTAAAAAATCACCTCACTAAAGCTTGCCAGTTTAGGGCAGAGTTGGTGCATTATATTCGCTAGTTTCAAGCTCTAGAATTTCCTTTTGATAATTTATGGTAATTCCAAAAAAGTGATTTTTATTCAATAATAATAATTTGCATACCGTGTGTGATTTCCATTTGTATTACTAAGGTGGAAACCATTGCTTTTGCTTCATTTTTGGTACCATATTGTAGTTTTTTGGTTGTCTCCATGATTAGATTACCTTTGTGATCATACTGGAAGCATCAAAAACTAGATTTTTGCAAGTTACTCATGAGGCACCGTTAAAGATTTTTTTTTAAATCGCCCATGAGAAGCACTCTAAGATGCACTTTGACTTTTAAGATCCAACTAAAAAAGACCCTTAAATAGAGAAAGAACTACTCTATTAACTTATTTTTATTTTAAATTACCTATAATATTCATTTAATAATTAATATTATTTATTATATAAATTTTTCTACATATACACATTTCCATTTTATAATTTTTTATATGCTATTTATAAATTTTTAATAAAAATTAAAAATTTAATTATAATTTAAACTTGCAAAAAAATGATATTATATATCTACCTCCCCACCAGGCTCTCTTGTATTTCCTTTTGTACAAGGTGAAAGGGGGAGAAAAGGCAAAGGGATTGATTACTCATTTTAAAAATTGCACACTGAGAAGGAAGATGTCCTAATAGATTCAAGTGAGGACCTAAGTGTTCAATGGGCAATGATCCTTTGCTAAATATGCAATTTAAAAATTGAAAAGAGGAAATATGTCATGTAGATGACAAAATAAACAAATAGAGACTAAACTAGAAATAATAGTCTGATAACCAAAATGCTAGAAACCATAAATGAATTGAATCAAGGTCCAAATTGTTCTATTGATCTATGATTTCAATCTGAGATAAATTTGTAGGATACATAATGTATCAAACATTCTATAGTTAGGAACATAATGTTTTAAACATTCAATTCTAGGTACTTTTTCCTAGAATTTTTAGGGATCCTCTCACTATGCTCGATCTACCTAGAAAAATCCTGACAGCTTTGTAACCTATTTAGGTACACATAGAAAAATAAGGAAAAAGGTGGGTAAATGGTGGTTTCCTTGGTCAAACCCCTATTTAGGAATCAACATTGAAAACATAATGAAATTGCATAAAGGATAGTATGTAAAAAGATAAATGTTTGATTCACCTTACATAAACCCTCACGGACAGATGTGTGAATCACCCATACCCATGAAGATGTTTGAATGTGCTTGAAATTAATGATTTGACCTTAAAATCTAGAACAGAAATCAAGGATTTCCTCACAAATGCATGGATCTATTCAAATGTGACTCCTAGATATTCACTATAGATATGCCTGATAATTACTTGCAATAAAGGAGAGGTGAATGAGGATGGAAGGAAGGATCTTCCTACTTCATTGAAAACTCCTCTAATTGGCCATAGTGGGAGAGAAATTTTATTTAATGGAGAATATTTCCTTGGAGCTAACTTGAATGAATTAGAGAAACTAGAACTTGGATGCTTTTCTTCAAATCTTGAATCTAATTGCTTAAATGCTTGATTATTCTTGATCTCTTGATTGCACTTGATATCTTGAATTTATTTAGGATATTGGATACCAAAATGATGATAGATGTGGTGTTTATATACTTCATTCATCATTTCAAGATTCAAAAATAATTCAGGCTAGTCACAGGATCTAATATGTGCTAACACCTCTACATAGGGCTTCAAGCCAAATTTGGGCCAAAAAGTGCAAGAACAAAACAGTTAAAATGTTATGTACCTAGGATAATTAACCCAGATTTGAACTAAGTGTCAAGATGCTAGAAATATGTAGCAAAGGAAGAATAAGGTTGCTAGAATCAAGCATAAAGGACATTAAATCTTAAAATCACCAAAATGAGGTCGAATAGAGAATCCAATTATGGGTGCTAACTTTTTAGAACAATACATTTAGCCTCCACTTTAGTAGGAGTAAAAAAAATCATGGTCATGCTGAAGTAGATCAATCTATAAGAACAATCTTATCAAGTTCAAGGAGACAAAGAAACATCAAACCTCGAATTGTAATACCCACCTGTTTGCTACCATTTATATTTTTGATGCCAAATACTATTAGGCATTTTTATTTCTCAAGCTAGATATTCAAATGGATTTGGTGATGTTTTGATGTTATGATAGTCCCTATTGATGATTCAATACTATGATACTTGGATTATCTGATGTATATCATGTTAGTTAGATGATGACCATTATTTCAAATGATGATTCTATGTATATGGTGAGGGACAGAGTCATAGTTACTTTCTTGTGATATATATATATATATGGGTATGTGCAGGATCATGGTATGCCAAAAAGTGGCAATGTGAAAAAAAATTATTTTCACTTGTCCAAAAGTGCACAAATGCATATGTTGACTTTTTAGTAGGCCTGGGTGTCATTACACCTGGCCAAGCCAAAAGCCAAAGAAAAAGGCTTAATCGAATATCCGATATTATTGGATATCCAATATTTTCCAGTAAACATATTACTCTATACCCCAGCCACGTTCAACATTTTCTCATTGTGAAAATGTGAATGCAACTAGGGTTATCGCATATCGGCTTTCAAATCCCCTATCCGATTTTTCTTAAATCCAAAGGTATGTGAAAGCTTCTAATTTTTATTGTTTTTATTGTTTGTATTATTTTTAAATAGAAATTTATTTTTTTTGTATAAAAATTAGGGTAGCAATGAGTTTTTTTATTGTTTTTTAAAATTCATTGTAATTATCTATTTATTTTTTCATTATTATCAGACATGGAATCAGAAAACCATCCTAATGATCCTGCAAATAATCTAGAACCACCTTCCAACAATCCCCCACCTCCAGAAGATGTACCTATCACAAACCCTCACCATTTAGAAGATCTCATAGGAGATAATCTAAATGAACTTAGAGGATTTCAAACCACCTATGCCAATATCCCCACATTGCACCCCATGTTTACGACATTCAACTCAATTATTGAAAACATGGAGAAACTTATATAGCAACATAGTGTTGCACTTCTTTGGCATGATTCCATGCACACCCAGTTTGATGATGGGCTTGATTATGATCAAGTCAAGAACCTAAATATAACAAAACATGACATAGCTAATATTTTTGTGGATCATAAAACCAGTCTAAAAGTAGACCATAAAAAAACCAATTTGTCAATTAAATGGTGCACAAATAGTGATATACATGACAACTTTTGGGACCTTTGGTGGATGGTTTTTGATAGACCACCTCACAACAATTTGGATGTCCCATTTTATTTTATTAAAAATTGTATGATGAATTTGTGCTCGGTCACAAGGTGAATTATTGGAGCATGAGACCGAACCAGGGTGTAGGTTTAGGTGCTCCTCAGGACAGGCCATGGGCACAATGGGTGAAATCCCACACATATGTCCCCTCTCCTGAGATTTTTCCACCTCCCACAGTGCAACATCCTAACATTATTTCTAAGGTCATCTCATAGACTATTCAAGCCATTCACACCTTGAGTTATCTACTGGTTACACAGAGCATGACATTGTTGCCTCCTTGTCTTGATGCTTCTGGCACTTCCACATCCTCCACGAGCTCACATGTTTGTGTGCCCCACACTTGAATTATATGCAAGAATCTGTGCTTAGGTCCCCTGACTGATAGTGATGCATATAATTTTGCCTTCAATGTGGATGATTCTACATAGCACACTACATGCACTGAAGTAGCTCATGGAGATGTGCATCAGGAGCCTACATAGCCATGGACTTCCACTATTATGGTAAGGTTAAATAGTTCACTTTTTACATTGTATTTAAATTTTATTGTTCGTATTTTTAGTAGAATTTCCTTATAATAATTTCCCACTTATGTCTTTTTATGTGTTATGTATTTATGTTGAGTTGATGACAGAGGAGGAGATGGCACAGGTGGAGGGGTCCACGCTTTCAGCCATATCATTTGGTCTTGACACTTCCATGGTATATATGTTTTAATGTACTCATTGGTTTCCTTTTAAATTATGATAATACTATATGTACATTATTTTCTAATTTTTATGATCATCTTTTACATACTGATGTAGGTGTCACCAGTTGCCACCTGGGGGCAATGTGAGGGGGTGCAAGTGTCATCCGTTGATAAAGGAAAGGTAATTAAGTAATTTAGTTTGTTTATGCATACATGTATACTTGTCAGTTGCGCGTACTCATTTTTAATTTACATGGTTTATTTGACAAAGAGTAGCATATGATGATGTCATGAGACCCTATCACCATGATAGAGTCACAGGCATATCCATTCGTAGTGATAGCCCCATGGTACGTACATTTATAAAGTTATTTGTGTGTATTTTACAATCAAGTATATATAATATGGTCAAGTCATGATAGTATGAAGTATTTGTTTGAATTTTGTAGGTCACTCCTAGTTTGAGGGAGGCAGAATGCCAAGGGTTTGTATTGTTGATGACTCATCCAACAATCCCAGAAGAAATTTCAACAAATGTAATTTTTAATGTTAATTGAGTTATTTTGTAAACATATATTTTCTACCAAGTATTTAACATAAAATAATATAACTCATAGATCAATCTGATGTTTGAAAACATATACAGGTCAAAGTCGACATTGGTGGCATTGTTCCTATGCTACCAAGGGCATATATTAGGTCTCCTATCCATGGGCAGAGATAGAGAGGTGAGGTATATGAGAGTTAATTTTAGTTTAAATTTTATTTATTATTGTTGACTATGGTTCTAAATTTTAATCTAACTTGGGGTTTCACTTTTGTGTTTGAATGCAGGATCCATCAGAGCCAAAGAGTACTTCAAAGAGGTTGCATTTTGATGATTCACCAGTAAAATGGGATATCCTAGAAACATTTGTAGCTGAACTTCTTATTTTGAGATATCATATGACACATTTTGAGATGGCGTATGCCACATTGTATCTAGATATGTTGACATGTAAATATGTATAGAATTATTGTTCATTTTTATATATATGAAACTTGATATTCGATCAAATTTGTTAATTACATGTATTCATTTATTTATTGTTAGTATGTAAATATGCTTCTGTGTATGTACTCATGTGTATGATTTATGCCTTAAGTATATTCATGTATATTCAAGTACATTCTCCATAACCTAAATTCATATGTATGGGCTATGTGCATGACTTAAGTGAATTCATGTGGTATGCTTTATAATCTATGTGCTACATGTATGCTTCATGACTTAAGAAAATTTATGTGTACGCTTTATGTTCTATGTGTGTTCACACGTGTAATTCATCATTTGAGGTATATAAGGATATCTATTAAAGTGGTTTCAAGGTTTATATACTTACCCTTTACTCCCAATGGCTAAAAGACTTCAAGCTGGCCTAATTACATAATCAAACACCCTTTTGGCAATAATCAAACACCCATATGGCCATATCAAAACATATCTCAAATTTAGGTATTGGTCTTTTGGATAAACTATCAGTACTCTGCCTGTACCCCTGCAAATACACTAGGAATTTGATGATTTATCAAAGAAACTATATCATAGAAATATCTCCAAGTTCTAAAACCTTGGATAGTGTCATTAAATGACTCAAAACCTCTAATCCTAAGAGGAATTAGACCCAAAACAACTGGAACATCAAAATCCCCAATTCAATGGCTTCAAACCCTTGATTTGAGGGTTTCTCAAATCTCAACCTTCCACACACTTCTAGAATCAATTGGTGATTGATTCACCATTAATATGCTCATACAATACTATTCAAATCATAAAATTCTATGTCCTTCAACTTGAACTCCTTTTGCTATACTTGTGCCATCACTTTCATTAGGAAACCTTCACTAATTAGGTTGTGATCACTTCATTACTCAAAATCTCTGCTAATGGCATAGTCCATTCAGTGCCAAGATGAATGGTTTGGAAGTAATCTAGTGGTGCAACTTTCAACTGACCCTCATTGTAAGTTTTGGCATCAAGCGAGACTGGTGTGCCAAATTCAAAAAAATTTGAATCTCCCAGAATGGAGAGAGGTTATTGTAAGCCTCAAAAATGTAGTCCTATAGCATCTCACATATTTCTAATACCTCTCACAAGATCTAAGTTATGAGCCTTGAAAGTTCTCTGACCAATTATGCTTAGTGCACCTTGGGGACACTTTGGTCTGGTGTGGTCTGGAACATTCTAGTGACTCAGTGGTTGAAAAGGGGTTGTCCCTAGAGTTTACCCACCCAAACAGAGCTAATGGTGTAGTCCATTTGGTGTCAGGATGAATGGTTTGGAAGTAATCCAGTGGTGCAACTTTCAACTAACTCTCACTACAAGTTTAAGCATCAAGCGAGACTCACGTGCCAAATTCAAACAAATCTGAATCTCCCAGAATGGAGAGAGGTTATTTTAGGCCTTAGAAACATGTTAATTTATCATCTCATAGATTACTAATACCTCTCACGGGGTCCAAGTTATGAGCCTCGAAAGTTCATTGTCCAATCATGCTTAGTGCACTTTGGTCCGGCATGGTCCAGAATGTTCTACTAACTCAGTGGTTGAAATGGGTGTTGGCAAGTTGGCTATACTAGTGTATATGACTTAGTATAGTGTTTTCATTATGGAAAAAAATTCATATAGTAGTTTGGAGTCAGTGCACTTGAAGAGAAGATCTGAAATCAGCTAAGTGTTGAATAATAGATAGTATATAGAGTACCTGAAGCTCAGAGCATCAGTGCACATGCGTAAGATTGAATTATGGTATGCTCCCAAGAAGATAAGTTAGTTAGACTATATTCATGCTTAGTCTATGAGGGCATGATCAAATATGCAAGTATGAGAAAGATATAGATAGTTGAAGTTACATAGCCAGTGTGTGCCAGAGAAGAACAGAGTAAGCAGCCGACTGTTAGCATTTTGAGTTGTCGTTATATTCTAATGATGTAAAGGCTATGCACATATTGTATTTAAGTTTTCAACATGTATATATGTTTTTTTGTAAACACACTTGATCCAATTCAATTGGAAGAGTTGTATGTAATTGGTCTAAGGGCCGACCTAGTTGTTTATTTTCTATGTGCATATAAATATGAGATGCACCCATTGTAATTGATATGGAAGTTGATATAGAGTTGTGAGAAGGATATTAGAAGTGTACAAAGAGACATTAAGATGTATTAGAGCTTTGAAAGAGGTCAAAGCATTAGCACATCAAAGGAATTGATCTGACAAGCAGTGTCACAATGACAGTTCATCCAGTAGATATAGTGTGTATCTAAGATCAGAAGGTTGTAGCCTTCACCACTTGAGCAATGAGCTCTATGATAGTGCATCCACTTCCCTAATAGGGACTATTGTAAAGACTCCTAACAGGGTCTGACCCTTGACAAGGTCTACTATACTTAATACATTGTAAAGCAACTCCTAACAGGGTTAAGGATCTTCTAACAAAGATCATAAAACACAAGTACATAATATTAATGGGTGTCAATTCCCATCAGGGTTTTTACCTATTTGGGTTTACCCGTAACCATATTGGTGTTATGTGTTGATTTCATGTTTCTTGTTTATGTGGATGTTCATTTCATTACTTAAGTAAATAAGTTATGTTTAAAGATTAAGTGAAAAGTTAAAATAAAGTGAACACAGATTTAACCCCCCCCCCCCTCAGTGTTCCCATTCCAAACAATTGGTATCAGAGCCCTAATCCTCATCAAAGAAGTTTAACCACTTGAGGAGATCATGGACAAAGCAAAAATGAAACGTCTAAAGAGAAATCTTGAAGGAGGACAAATCTAAAAGAGAAGTTGAAGAACTAAAAGAAAAAATTAGTGATGCTCAATTAGTCATCAAAAGGCTAAGAAAGGATTTAAAAGATTGCTCTACTAGTGATCTAGGAACAATGATCAAGAAACTAAATAAAGAAAATGCATCCTTAAAAAAAAATCTTGAAGAATTTGATGATAAGCTGATTAACAATCAAGATGTCTATGAAGAATAGGTCAAAGAAAACCTTCAACTCAATGAATAATTGAGACAAGAAAACATGGAAATTTTGGAGCTAAGAAATAGCAAGGAAAGCTTGGAATCTGAATTGAGAGAGGCAAAGAATCACATTGATAAATTGCACACCAATTCTGATCTGATAGAATCTCAGCTATATGCAAGTAGACTCAAGGGAGATAAGAGCTATATTGGATTCAATGAAGCACAAACTCAGATTGACAACATGCGAGCAAGAATGAATACACAAAAAGACTCTACTGATACTAAGAAGACTGAAGATCAAACCAAAGATAATGGTGAACCACCTAAGAATGGGTGCAAGCAAGAAGACTGCACTTGTTATGCATGTAACAAGCATGGACATATAGCAAGGAACTGTAATAAGGTAAGACCTTTTAATGGTTACTATTATTCATGCAACAAATTTGGTCATAGAGTTATGAATTGCAAGATAAGTCAGAAGAATAGGACTCAACATAATCAAAGAAATCAGAATCAGTCAAATATGAGAAATTCTCAAAATGTTACATGTCAGATATGTAACTATAATGGTCACTCAACTAAACAATGTAAATTGGTGACTCATGTCAATGCACCGAGGAATATAAGGCCTCTAATCATTTGTCACTCTTGTAACAAGGTTGGACACATCTCAAAGTTTTGCAGATCAAGGATGCAAGGTTAGGCAAGCCCTAAAAAGCCTGAAGGACTAGTTTTGGATCCTAAAGGAGAAGTTAATTTTGTGAAAGCCTTAGAAGATGTGAGCTTGATTTTGTTAGAAGCAAAGAAGGACAAGATTGATGAGTATGTATTGGATGCATCCCCAGTGGACGCACCCTCTACATCTGGATGAATGGCCCTCAGGATCATAGGGGGAGCTAATTTAGCTCTAGACCCCTGAGTGGCTGGTATACTCACTCTCAGAGTATGTGCCTTTGGACTTAAGATTTTTGAGACTAATGAAACCTTTGTGCAAGAGTGCACTAGCTGACTATTTGCAGAATGAAAGTTAGGAATTTTCTAATGATAGCCTGGTTTACGCGACAAACATTAATGGCAGAATTTTTACTTTAAAGTACTTAGAAGATAGAAGATCTCTCATTGCATTCATATTGAGAGTGATTGAAGAGAAAATGAGCCATAGTAGTTGATTTAAAAGGATTGCACTTTGATTCATCAAGTGACCTATTGTGCATTTGATCGGTTGTAGAAGCCCTAGTTCATCGTGTCGATTCAGAATCTCTTGGAAACATTTGCGAAAGTGATTTACAAGTAAGTGATGGCTACTCCTATAGTATTTGATGTTGCAGAGAAGAAAATATACGTGTTTAAGAGGCATCCATTCAAATCTACATTAGATGACCTAGAAGGGGCATTCTCTTGCATGTCTATGGGTGTGATGCATGTTGAGGACATTAGGGCATACATCTACTGTAAGAAAGAACCAGTAGGATTGGATAGATTACGGGCACGCATGGAAAATATGTTGAAACCAAACAAACCCTTCATAGATGAGTATGCGTGATGGGAAAATCATTCTATAATTGAGTATGCTATGGCATATGAGTTCTATGAATCAAAATGGATCAAGATTCTACTAA
Source organism: Chamaecyparis obtusa (assembly GCA_027943335.1). Taxonomy (NCBI): domain Eukaryota; kingdom Viridiplantae; phylum Streptophyta; class Pinopsida; order Cupressales; family Cupressaceae; genus Chamaecyparis; species Chamaecyparis obtusa. The sequence goes on along the minus strand of BSBK01004011.1, from coordinate 266,897 downwards.
GCAGAATTCATGATGACCTATTTTGGATAGGTGAAGTGTCGGTCAGAATAACTAGTGACCTAATTCATGAGATGACAGGCCTCCCAAAGATAGGCGTCATCCTTCCAATAGGAAAAGATGTGAGAAAGATTGTTGAATAGACTTTCAAGTCAAGGATTGATAGGCGCGGTATGACCATAGAGCCTATTAAACAAAATGACATCAAATTGATGTCTATGATACTTGGATACATGTTTTAACATACCAACAGGGTAAACAGTGTCTCTATGGCCACAATTCTTGTAGCCATAAGAATTGTAAATAAAAATAGAGAGTTCAACCTGTGTGAAATCTTGCACACACAACTAATTGACAACATCAAGGCAATCAAGCATGATAAGACCAAGATATTCAGATTTGGGTCTTTAATCATTTATATGTACTTTCACATTGTTGGAAAAGTATTTAATTTGTATCTAGACAAATCCATTCCCACCATGCCATAGATATCCCTCAAGGCATCTACTGAGAGCACTTTAAGAGACTACATGACCCTAGAATTGAAGACATTCAGGGCCAAGATGCAAATGAGGTACAGGATGCCAGAGAGGATAGTTGAAAAGTATAAGGATACTATTTGTTTTATGGTTGAGACAGACACAACATGCATGGAGGTAGTAGAACCAAGGACTAAGTGGATTCATCCACTAGGATATGAAGTAGAAGAGCCTATTCTAGAGGCCTATGCTCAAGTTCTATTGTCAGCACCCAAAGACCCCAATGAGCCAAGATCAGGAACATATGAGGAGAAAACAAGAGAAGTTAAGAATTCTTAAGATCACCTATGAGATCTTAAGAATTCATGGAGTATCTCAAGAAGACCTAGAAAAAGCAAGGGAACAAAAGATTGCTTTGTAAATTGAGAGCGCGGATGAAGAAAAGGTAAAATTAGATGATCCCAAGTTAAAGAAGGTGAAGATTGAAAAATCTGATGAATAAAAGGGTAAAACTGATGATACCCCTTCTGCACCCAAAGAAAATATTAACCTTACTGCTCCTCCTGAGTATAAGGCAATGCCTAAAAGGGAGAAAGAAGTCAGCACTGGTCATCCATCCTCAAGAGTAACAAGGAACAAAAGAAAAACTCAAGCACCTCTTGAAGTAAGTTTCAAACCTAGTCTCAGTGTGCTAAGTGCAAGAATAATTGATGAGGGAAGAATTGATCAAGTAGGAAAGTTTTATGAAAAATATAGTGAGATAGACAAATCTGAGATACATGGAATGATAGTCAAACACATGTTGAAGTTCAAGAAGACAGTCTTGGAACTTAAGACTATGATCCCTGATAATGTGTAGAACATCCTAGAATTCCAAAAGAGATAGGCCATTGAAGAAGATCTAAGGATAAGGGAAAATATTCAAGATGATACCCTTCCAGTATGTTCCTTAGAAGAAAAATCATTGTTGTTAGACTTGGTGAAGCCTCATCTCAGAACTAAGTTAAGGACCTTGCACATTATGGACAAGAATTATGATCTTGTTGCCAAAGAAATAGAGAAAGCCTTTGAGAAGGTATTTATGAATAGGCACATGTATCTAGCCACTGCACCTACAGCCCAAGTACCCACAATGGTTGCAAAAGAATCATAGACCATCAAGGTATAATCTACATGTCCTCAGGATTCAGCGCCTGCAGTTGAAACACAAACAGAGGTCGAAAAGACTACGCCCATGACAGAGACACCTAAGGATGAAACTATTCCCATTGACAATGTTGAGATAGAAATGGCAGCCTCAGATATGGATCTAGACAAGTTTGAAGAAGCTCTTGTAAGCACACAAGAAGCTGAAATCTTATGCAGTAACACTCCTACTCAAGAAGAAATATTGATTGAGGATGTAACTACTGAGAAAGAAGAAGGAAATGAAATAGAAAAGGAAGCTGAAAAAGAATAAGAAATGGGAAAAAAAAGTGAACAAAAGATGAAACATCAGTTGAACCAATCAAGGTAAAATAAGGAATGATGGATAGCACTCCCACCACTCCCTCAGAAGTAGTGTTGTCAAGTTTGACACCTGACACAACCATTTTTTTATTCATGGGGAGAAGACCTGATTAAGTTCAATGTCTTAGCTATGGATAAATCCAAGGAGAAACAAGTGATGAGTAATCCTTTCCTTGTAGAGTTAGTGAACATTCTGAATAGCTTGTTACCTATAGATAAGAAAGTGCCCAAGGTACACTCAGTTGATGATGTCAGTTCAGTGATCTCATAGTTCAAGGGAAATTTCTCTAGCCTGGAAGAATCTGCATCCTTAGTTTCAAAAGAGAAGTATATGAAGAAAAGGATAAATGAATTATTTGGAAACTATGCACTTGACCTAAGCTCACTAAAGGCTGGTCAAGCATCCCTGAAGGAATTTGCAGCAAAAGGAAGAAAGATCATTGCTCAATGTATGAACCAAGACAAGTTGACTAGTGATCTATAAAAAAAGATACAAGAGGTAGAAGTCATGATAGACAACATAAGTAAATCAATAGAAGATCCATCTATTGATGTGAACATGTCCAAAAATGTCTACCAAGGATAGTTAGACAAGATTGAGAAGGCAAAAAAAGAGATGATCAAGATAATGGCTAGGTAGACTCAGCTAAGAAATTCTCTTGCGCCCTCATTAGACATACTAAATCAGAATATCAAGGAGATTGATGCCACCATGGTGACATATGATCAAGGTCCTAGCACTTATATGGAGAATATGGAGAAGCTACAATATGCTTTATGCACCCATCTACAAATCGTAAATTCTTTGATCACATTTTGGAAAAAGGAGATCCAGAATCTGTAGATAGCATATCTAGAAGTACTATCACAGCAAGTTTTTGTAGATTCAGGTTTGACACACCTTTTTCATTAATGTCAAAGGGGGAGTATGTGTAGACTATGGATTATAGATATGTATAGGGAGTTATAATATAGAATTTTGTGTATAAGACAAAAGTTTTTGTATTAAGGGACAGTTAGAAACTTGGCCATATTCATTTGTTGTCATCAATGACAAAGGGGGAGATTGTTGGTAAGTTGGCTATACTGGTGTATATGTCTTAGTATAGTGTTTTCATTATGGCAACAAAGTCATATAGTAGTTTGGAGTCAGCACACTTGAAGAGAAGATCTGAAACCAGCTAAGTGTTGAAGACTAGACAGTATACAGAGTACCTGAAGCTCAAAGCATCAACGCATGTGTAAGATCAAATTATGGTATACGCCCTAGAAGATAAGTTATTTTTAATATATTCATGCTTATTCTATGAGTGCATGATCAGATATGCAAGTATGAGAAAGATACAAACAGTTGAAGTTAAACAACCAGTGTGTGCCAAAGAAGAACAGAGTAAGCAGCCAATTGTTGGCATTTTGAGTTGCGGTTATATTCTATTGATGTAAAGGCTATTCACCTATTGTATTTAGGTTTATGACATGTATATATGTTTTTTTGTAAATGCGCTTGATCCAATTCAATTGGAAGAGTTGTATGTAATAGGTCTAAGGGCTGACCTAGTTGTTTATTTTGTATGTGCATATAAATATGAGATGCACCCATTGTAATTGGTATGGAAGTTGATATAGAGTTGCAAGAAGGAGAGAAGAAGTGTGTGAAGAGACATTAATATGTATTAGAGCTTTGAAAGAGGTCAAATCATCATCACATCAAAGGAACTGATCTAACAAGTAGTGTCACAGTGACAGTTCATCCAGCAGATATAGTATGTATCTGAGATCAGAAGGTTGTAGCCTTCACCACTTGAGTAGTGATCTCTAGGATAGTGCATCCACTCCTCTAATAGGGACTATTGTAAAAGACTCCTAACAGGGTCTGACCCTTGACAAGGTCTACTATACTTAATACATTGTAAAGAAACTCCTAACAAGGTTAAGGATCTTCTAACAAGGATCATAAAACACTAATACAGAATATTAGTGGGTGTCAATTCCCACTGGGGTTTTTACCTATTTGGGTTTTCCCATGACCACATTGGTGTTATGTGTTGATTTCATCTTTCATGTTTATGTGGACGTTCATTTCATTACTTAAGTAAATAAGTTATGTTTAAAGATTAAGTGAAAAGTTAAAATACAGTGAACAATGATTCACCCTCCCTACCCCCTCAGTGTTCCCATTCCAAACAACAGGTTTGTCCCTGGTGTTCTCCTACCCAACTGGAGCTAATGGAATAGTCCATTTGGCATCAAGATGAATGGTTTGGAAGTAATCTACTGGTGCAACTTTCAACTGACCCTCACTACAAGTTTTGGCATCAAGCGAGACTGGCATGCCAAATTCAAACAAATTTGAATCTCCTATAATGGAGAGAGGTTATTGCAGGCCTTGTAAATGTAGTCATGTAACATCTCATAGATCACCAATACCTCTCATGAGGTCTGAGTTATGAGACTTGAAAGTTCGCAGCCCAACCATGCTTAGTGCACCTTGGGGAAACTTTGGTCCAGCATGGTCTAGAATGTTCTATTGACTCAATGGTCAAAATGGGGTTGTCCCTAATATTTACCCACCCAACTAGAGCTAATGGAGTATTCCATTCAGTGCTAGGACAAATGGTTTGGAAGTGATCCAGTGTTGCAACTTTCAACTAACCCTCACTGCAAGTTTTGGCATCAAGCAAGACTGGCATGCCAAATTCAAAGAAATTTGAATCTCCCAGATTAGAGAGAATTTATTGTAGGCCCTAGAAACATGGTCCTATAGCATCTCATAGATCACCAAGACCTCTCACAAGGTTTGAGTTACGAGCCTCAAAAGTTCACTGCCCAATCGTGCTTAGTGCACCTTGGGGACACTTTGGTTCGGCGTGGTCCGAAACATTCTATTGACTTAGTGGTTGAAACGGGGTTTTCCCTAGCACTTACCCACCCAATCAGAGCTAATGGTGTAGTCTATTTGGTGCTGAGATGAATGGTTTGGAATTAATCTAGTGGTTCAACTTTCAACTGACCCTCACTGTAAGTTTTGGCATTAAGGGAGACTGGCGTGCCAAATTCAAACAAATTTGAATCTCCCAGAACTGAGAGAGGTTATTGTAGGCATTAGAAACATGGTCCTATAGCATCTCATGGATCATTGATACCTCTCATGGGGTCTGAGTTATAAGCCTCAAAATTTCACTACCCAATCGTGCTTAGTGCACCTTGGGGACACTTTGGTCTAGCATGGTTTGTAATGTTCTACTAACTCAGTGGTCAAAATAGGGGTGTCCCTAGAGTTTACCCACCCAATCAGAGCTAATAGCATAGTCCATTTGGTGCTGGGATGAACGGTTTGGAAGTAATATAGAGGTGCAACTTTCAACTGACCCTCACTGCAAGTTTTGGCATCAAGTGAGACTGGCATGCCAAATTCAAACAAATTTGAATCTCCCAAAATAGAGAGAGATTATTGTAGGCCTTAGAAATGTAGTCCTATAGCATCTCATGCATTATCGGTACCTCTCATGGGGTCCGAGTTACAAGCCTCAAAATTTTGTTGCCCAATCATGCTTAGTGCAGCTTGCAGACACTTTGGTCCAGCGTGGTCTGGAATATTCTACTGACTTAGTGGTCAAAATGGGGTTGTCCCTAGCATTTACCCACCCAACCAAAGCTAATGGTGCATTCCATTTGGTGTCAGGATGAATGGTTTGGAAGTAATCCAATGGTACAACTTTCAATTGACCCTCACTACAAGTTTTGGCATCAAGCGATACTAGCGTGCCAAATTCAAATAAATTTGAATCTCCTAGAATGGAGAGAGGTTATTGTAGGCCTCAAAAAATGTAGTCCTATAGAATCTCATAGATCTTTGATACCTCTCACAAGGTTCAAGTTATGAGCCTCAAAAATCTTCTTCCCAATCATGCTTAGTGCACCTTGGGGACACTTTGGTTCGGCATGGTCCGGAATGTTCTACTAACTCAGTGGTCGAAATAGGGTTTTCGCTAGTGTTTACCTACCCAACCAAATATAATGGCACAGTCCATTTGGTGCTAGGATGCAATCCTTGAACATTATCCCTTCACCCCAAGGAATCATCATTTTACTTTGGACACTTTTGACCAATTTTGACTCAATGACTTCAACTACTACATCATTTGATGATACAAATGTACATGGAACTAAGACAATGCAAATGTAAGGATACAAAATTAATATGATACAAATTATATAAGGATACAACATTCATAGTAAGGAAACACATTTTTTGCACTTTACATGGCATTAAGATGATACAAATGTGGGCTCTTAATATTTGCAAATCGACCCCATGGGCTCTTTTATATTTCAAATTTTGCATCAAATTTTTTATATACAAAATGGGGCATCTAAATATGCACATTACATTCAATTTCTTGTGAGGCCTACATGATGTCTCAATCCCCCTATTTGCCTAATATTATGATATATATGTATGTGCAGATGCTTGTCTTCATGATGCAGGTGTTAATATGATTTAGAACAACAAAGAGGGGGGGTGAATCAGTTTTTCTCAAGTCCAGATGTATAAATTAAACTTTAAAACACTTCAAAAACTCAAATCTAACAACCAATAGCTACTTGGTCATTATAGTATGTATACCAGAAACATATAATAGTGTAGTCCACTATCCAACAGTATTTAACTTGAAAAACAAAAAAATGTTCAAACCAAAACATTCACACAAGTATTAAAACCAGGATTTATAGTGGAAACCCAATTTGGAAAAAACCACTTTGTAACATGTTACTGATATTTTCACTCTTCTGAAGTGAGCTCTATGAAAAGCCAACCCTGTCAAAGGTTTACAAACACACTGCTAGGTGTGACCCTGTTAAAGGATTTCAACCACCCTGTTGGGAGTGCACCTTTTGTTAGAGGACTTAAGTACATTCTATTAGAATTCAACCTTGATTAAAGGATTTATAAAATGACTTTTAGGTCAACCTTGATTAAAGGATTTAAACTAATATAATGGTTAGAAATTAACAAACTCAGTTTGCAAATAATAGATCCAATTCTTACATACATATGATGGCTTATTGACTGAGTTCCATTTCCATCTCCATCACTAATCTACTTAGAATTCACTTCAAGAAATCACAACTCTGATCAACTCCTCCTTCATCCTTTCTACTTATTCAGTCAATAACAACAACTCTAGCATCTCTATTCCAACCTCACACTTAGGTTTCCATAATACCTCTCTGATAGGTAGATCCATATTTTGTCCCTTAATCTCCTCTGTAGATCTTAGGTTTAGGTTAGATTCATCAAATTCTTCCAAAATTATATTCTTCAACCATCCTTCTAGAAATATCTCTAATCTCCTTATTGAAATCACAATAAAATGGTTTACTGTGTATTAAATGCTCCATATAGAAAATTGATAAAGTCAACACAATTTACATAATCCAAGAATTCAAACATGTCAGCTAGGAATCTAAAGTCTTCCTCAAATGTAAATTACTAATGCTCGATCAATACTATGTTCAAATCCTCGATCATCACTGGGCAACTCGGTCACCATTTGAAACTATTTCCTTGGCTAATGATGTCTCCCTTGGCAATAAATTGATGTTTGGTCAACACTAAATTTACTTGGCATTTACTGGCTCTTGGTCGATACTAACATCACTCGGCTTAAACTAGATTTCTTCACTTTTTCTTGATTAAGCCTACTTGTTTAGTGTTTCTTCTCACTTAGATAAACAATACATTGTGTTATCATTGTGCCATATAACCAAGTTCTCGTTGAAGTATTAAGATAACTCAACCTTTCCCTAGGTGCTATTGTCACCAACCTTGCCTGAATCCTTCTCATCAATCAAATAGATATAGTACTTTCTTAGATAGCAACAGTCTTACCAATTAAGGTTTGACATCAATGACAATACAACAATTTCTTCAACTGTAGTTTCTAACAATCTCCCTCTTTAGCATTGATGGCAACACCATATGAATAAAACATTGGCATGATTCACCAACCAATCCAAAGCTTGTCTTTGCATTAGAAACATTTTTAATATCCTTAGCTTCATTCTGATTTTGAATCACTTAGCCTTGCTTGCTTGACCGTCCACACAGTAACTCCCATTGAATCCTTTATGTGTCTTTGTTCTCTGAATCTCTCCCTATTTCTTGATCTTCCATGAAATCTCATCATGTGTTTTCATCTTACTCATCTCCCTCTTTGACAATAATGCCAAAGTAGAAACTAGAACTTGCATGTTTCAGATGTAGATGTCATCTAGTAAGTTTAGTAATAATATTTCTCCCTCTATCATATTTCTTATGATTGATTATCAACCTTGTTGTACTTTTCACAACTCTAGGATGCTCCTAAAGTGTGACCTTTTCTGCTTCAATTTTTCATATACTCTTTGCAGCACATTTGATGCAGTGCTCCTAGCTTGACTAGGCAGCCTCAGTTAGAGGAAGAACCCCCAATTTGACTCTCAGATACTCTTGAGCATCCTTAGGTAAGGCTTTTGTGAATATGTCTACTAGTTGTTCCTCTGTATTCACATATTCCATTATGACCTCTTTATCTTGTACCAATTCCCTCAAGTAGTGATACTTGATAGCAATATGTTTGGTCTTTGTGTGCATTACTGGGTTCTTTGATATGTTGATAGCACTTGTGTTGTCATAGTATATGACAACTAGTTCAGTGATTTGTCCATATTCATTAAGCTTGTTTCTGAAAACCTATTTTGTTCCAATGACATTTTTGTTTTCTAGTCTCAGCACCAGAGTCCAGGTATCATTCTTTTCTATTTGATCTATCTCCTCATTCATGGCTTGGATCCAATCTTCATTTTCTAATGCCTCCCTTATTGTCTTAGGCTCGAATTCACACAATAAACATGTAGGGTCTCTCAATTTTCTTATGGTTAGAACTCCAGTTTCTTTGTCTCTAATGATCTACTCAGGCTTGTGATGTCTCCTTACATACTGTGCAAAAATAGGTTCTACTCTCTTTTCTTCTTGCTCTTCAGGTTCATCAATAAGATTATCAGATTCAGCCTCTAATTTCTCGGCAACCTCTTCCTGTTGCTTGACACTTTCTTCCTGTTGCTTGGGATGATTTTCCTATTGCTTGGCATTATTTCCCTAATGCTTGGCATTGCTTACTCGAGACTCTGCATTAGGTGTAGGTGTATTACTTTCTTTTCCTTCTCCTATATAGACAAAAGATCTATAATCTTCTGGTTCTCTCTTGCTTTCCTATTCATTTTTCTCTGCATATTCCTCAACCTTTACATTTACACTTTCCATAGTTTTATTAGTGTTAGAGTTCAAACACTTGTAAGCTTTACTCTTTGTGGAATAACCTAGGAATATGCTCTCATCACTTTTAGCATCAAACTTTCCATTCCTATTATCTTTTAGTATATAGCATTTGCTCCCAAAAATTCTAAAGTATTTTACATTAGGTGCATACCTGTGACATAATTTATAAGGTGTAATATTTGTACCTTTTTTGATCTATACTTGGTTTAAGGTATAAATAATTGTACTTATAGCTTCTTTCCAGTATTTTTGTGCAACATTATTTTCAATCATTAGTGCCCTTGCACAATCTATGATAGATATATTCCTTCTCTCTACTATACCATTCTATGGAGGTGCTCTAGGTGTAGACATCTGTCTCTTGATTCCTCTATCATTGCAAAATAGATTGAACTCATTTGATATGAATTCTCCATTTCGATCAGATCCCAAACATTTTAGGTTTCTACCTATCTCCTTTTCAACCTTAGCCAAATACCACTGAAATAATTGAAATGCATCAGATTTTCTTTTAAAAACATTACATTCATCATCCTAGTATAATTATCAACAAATAGAATAAAATATCTAGCACCATAATAGCTTTGTACACCCATAGCTCCACAAAGGTCAGTATGAACCAAATCTAAAACATTTTCAGAAGTAAGAGTCTTGCTCTTGAAACCAGACTTTGTCATTTTACCCAACTGACATTGTTTGCACATTATATTTTCAGGTTTCTTCAATATTAGTAGTCCTCTCACTTTCTTCTTTTTACTAATATCTACCAGATTGTCAAAGTTAACATGACATAGCCTCGTATGCCATAACCATATATCATCAAGTTGTGAAATCAAACATGTTTCTTCAGATAGGTCTAGATAGAACAAATTACCTCTTGTCTGTTCTCTACTTCCAATCAGTTCACCAGTGGCATCACATATTTTAGCCTTCTTATGATGAAATTCTACTCAGTAACTAGTGATATTAAGTTGTGCAACACTTAGCCAGTTATAGTTAAGACCTTCAACCCAATAAGAATTTTCACAAATGATCTTATCAGTCAACTTAATTAATCCTTTACCCTTTATAGGACATGGTGCATCATTACCAAATTTTACACTTCTACCTTTGTAATGATCTAGGGTATCAAACTTACTTTTATCACCAGTCATGTGGTGTAAGCAACCACTATCAATAATCCATTTGTCACCTTTGCTCACATAGGATACAAGTGTAGTTTTATTATCTTCATCAGACTCATCTTTCATGGCAACATATACTACTTCAATTTCAAAATCATCACTATCAGTGTCAGTTTCTTCTTCAGCAATGTAACAGGATTTCTTACCTTTATCATTGTAGTCCTTGTACCTTTCGTAACCTCTATTTTCTCTCTTATCTTCATGCTTTCTTTCTCTTTCCTCATCCTTTTCATCCCTATTAGGACATCTTGTAGCTATATGACCAACTTTGTTACATGAGAAACATATGATAGGGACTTTACGTTTATACTTGTCTTTTCCTCTTTTCAATCTTCTAGTCATAAGAGCTTCAAGATCCTCTAGTTCTTCATCAGATGTGTCACTATCACTTTCATTCTCACTGATGCATCTTTCTTTTTCTTTCTTAGACTTATTCAGAACCATTTGTGACTTGAATGTAAATTCAACATTAGCAATAGTGAAGTTATCATAATTAGAAAGCTCAAAAGTAGTAAGCTTACCAACAAGACTTTCCAATGTTAGAGCATTACCAAGGTTACATCTAGATTCTTGAATTGCTAAAATTTTGATGGCATAAATAAGACACAAAGTTCTCAGTACTTTCCAATAACAATCTCATCATCACTAGTTCCATTATCTCCTCTAATATCATTTACAACCTCTTTGATCCTACCACAATATTAAGCAATATTCTCACCTTCTTGCATTTTCATTTCATCAAATTTACCTCTTAGGCTTTTAGCTTTTTCCCTTAGTACATTCACATCACCACCGTAGATGTTTGCAAGAGTGTCCCACATTTGCTTTGCATTTGTGCAATCTTTGATGTCTTCAAATTTGGGATAACTTAAGGAAGATGCAATCTCCAACATTGCTTGGTTGTGTTCCTGTTTATCTCTCATTTCCTCGGTAGTCAAGGGTGCATCAGGTGTGACATAGTCATGTTAAACATAATATTTCATTGAGTCACCAATACCAACTAGATGTAGTTTCATCAAACTCTTCTATGTAGGGAAGTTCTCCTTATTCAGCTTCGGTACCTCCTTCTTATACATCCTAAACATTTCCTTCAAGTACCTTTAAACTTGTTCTCTGTAAGCACTAACTACTCTAATACCAATTGTGAATATGATTTAGAAAAATAGAGAGGGGGGGTGAATCAGTTGTTCTTAGGTCCAGATGTATAAATTAATCTTTCAAACACTTCAACAACTCAAATCTAACAATCAACAACTACTCGGTCGTTATAGTATGTATACCAAAAACATATAATAGTGCAGTCCACTATCCAACAATATTTAACTTGCAAAACACAAAAATGTTCAAACCAAAACATTCACACAAGTATTAACACCGGGATTTATAGTGGAAACCCAATTTGGGAAAAACCACTTTGTAACATGTTACTAATATTTTCACTCTTCTGAAGTGAGCTCTATGAAAAGCCAACCCTGTCAAAGGTTTACAAATGCACTGCTAGGTGTGACCCTATTAAAGGATTTCAACCACCCCGTTAGAAGTGCGCCTTGTTAGAGGACTTAAGTACATTCCATTAGAATGAAACCTTGATTAAAGGATTTATACAATGACTGTTAGGTCAACCTTAATTAAAGGATTTAAACTGATACAATGGTTAGAAAGTAACAACAGTTTTTGATCTGAAAACATACAACTCACTTTGCAAATAACAGATCCAATTCTTACATACATATGTTGGCTTACTGAATAAGTTCCATTTCCATCTCCATCATTGATCTGCTTAGAATTCACTTCAAGAAATCACAACTATGATCAACTCTTTCTCCTTCAACCTTTCTACTTATTCAGTCAATAACAACAACAACAACAACTCCAGCATCTCTATTCCAACCTCACACTTAGGCTTCCTTAATACCTTTTCGATAGGTAGATCCATCTTTTGTCACTTAATCTCCTCCATAGATTTTAGGTTTAGGTCAGATTCATCAAATCCTTCCAACATTATATTCTTCATCCATCCTTCTAGAAATATGATGCAGGAGCATCCTAGGATTCTTGGCAATCCTATATCAACTAAAAAATATGTTTGTTTTCGAAGGTAGATTGGTAGTTTTGATCTTAGTTCATGGAGTATTTTCTCAGTTTTTCAATTTGGTTTCTCATTTTTAGTGGTTATCAGGGTGCTCGGTCTTTGAAGAACACTTGGTAACTGAAGACATTGGTTCTCCTGGTGCTCGACAATAATTGTGTTTCTCGGTCATGCTTGGCGTGGTTGGTTCACTGGCACTCAGTTATTTCTCTATTGCTCGATAAATGGTCCTACCGACTTGGTTGTTTGGATTGATTAGCTTGGCCGATTGGTGCCTTTAATTTGGGTCATGTTCCTCGAGTTATGGATTCACCATTGGACATGTGGGGACCTAGATCTAGCATGTTTCATTCTCCTATGTGGATTTGGAGGCTGACATGGATAATTTTATTTATTGTAAGGCTATTTGAGAGCCAACTCATGTTTTTCATTTAATATTTGTATATTTTGTAAAGCCAACTTTTTGCTAGGACTTAGTATTTAAGAGGATGTTTGGGTATTTGTTTAGGCAGTGGAAGTGGGAGTTGGAGATCTAGAGTTAAGATTTGAAAAATAGAAGTATAGCAGAGTTAGTAGCTTGTGAGCTTAGTCATAAGAAGATTTCTTGGTGGCTTGCTTGCACAAGTTTAGATCTATCTTGGAGTGTCTACCAGTGTCCTATCATGTTACAGACATGGACTACCTGAGAGGTGTATTGGATCATGTGTAATCTTGTAGAACTATTTCTTTCTTTGTAATTGGTCGTAACCATGAAGGCCTTATAGCCCGACACATTGCATGTAATCGGTGAATTTATGAATAAATAAATTTGTTCTTTATCAGAACTAGTGTTGTTGTTGTGTAATTCTACCATGTTATGGTCTGGCTACAAGTTTGGATAGTCCTTAATTGGATCCTTCATCCTTGACTGCATTAAGTTGTATTAGAGTGAAGTTTGTTCTTGTTGGAGCCGAGTTGATCTTGTGAAGCAAGTTGATGTTGTATGTGTGGACTTATTGCTGAAGAAAGATACTTTTCACCTGGATCTTGGATTGAAGATACCTCTGAGGAGAAATCATGAGATCTCAAAGGAAGAACATGTTGGAGAATTCAGTCTTGATGATTTTAGGGCTTTATAGAAACAAGTGCAAAATCTCCAAGAGGAATTGAGAAAGAAGACTACCTTGAAAGAGGATAGTGATGATGAATTTGAGGAAGAAGATCATTTTGAAGAATCTGTAGAAGAAGCTAGTGATCCTGAAGAAAATAGAATCCTAAAGGCTATGTCTAAAATTGGGAAAAGACCTAAGATTGAAGTTTCTACATTTTTTGGAAGCCTTAGACCAGAAGAGTTGATTGATTGGATCAATGAAATAGATGAGTACTTTGAGTATGAAGAAATAGAAGATCCTGATAAAGTTAGATTTGCAAAGACTAAACTGAAGGGTCATGCAAATATTTGGTGGAGAGAAGTTCAGTTGGAAAGAAGTAGAAGAGGAAAGGAAAATATCACTAGATGGAACCGAATGGTGGACAAGTTGAAGAAGCAATTCATTCTGGTGGATTATGAATTGGACATGTTTAAGAAGATGTAAGCTTTGAAGAAGACTAACAAATTAGTATAGGAGTATACTGAGGAGTTTTATAGAATCTTGATTAGCTAGGCATGTTTATTTTTTGAGACCTAGTATTCAAGAAGAGTTACTTACTATTCGTATGACAACAATATGAGATGCTTATCATATGTCATTAATGATTGAAGAGAAGTTGAACAAGAAGTTTGAAGGTAGACAAAACAACAAGAATAAGTGTGGTAAGACTGGTGAAATATTTGCTGAAGATAATATGGTAGAGAATCCTAAGAAGCCTGATTTAGGATCTAGCAATAAGAACTACAATATTGGATAGAGAGGAAGGTGGAAAAATGAGTTCACTGGTACTTGTTATCAATGTGGTGAAGTGGGTCATAAAATTTTTCAATGTCCTAAGAAGAGGGTGGCACTAACTGTTGAGGAAGACATTGTGAATGTTGCAGAAAAAAGTGAGACTCTTATCACTAGGAGATTAGTTGTATGTGTCCATGAACTGGTACAAAGAAGAAATTTGTTCAGAACCAGATGTAAGTGCAAGGATAAGGTATGTAATGTCAGAGTTAATGGTGGTAGTTCTGAAAACTTTGTTTCAGAAGAGATGGTTAGTAAATTGAATTTGGAAAGAAGGAAATGCCCTAACCTTTATCAAGTTAGTTGGATACAAGATGTGTCTAAGGTTAGGATTGAAGAACAATGCTTGGTTAATTTTAAGATTGGATCTTATCATGATGAGATATTGTGTGATGTATTGCCTATGGATGCTTTTCATATGTTGCTTGGTAGACCTTGGCAATTTGATAGAAATGTTTTGTTTGATGGTCATGCAAACACCTATGTGGTTAGGCATGAAGGATCTAGGCATAATTTGTTGCCTTTATAGGAGACATGAACTAGGGAATGTGGAGTTGTCATATGTTGTCCGTGTGATCATGAAAAACCTCAATAACATAGGATTAATGAACATGTTACTACAAAGTCTAGTTTGAAAGAGAAGGAAAATGATGTAACAAATGAGGAGTTTGTTGAGATTAAGAGGCAGATGGTCTTTCTGATAGAGATAGTACAATAGATGATGACATTGATGACACAAAGAGATGCAAATGATACCAAATTGATTGAGGATTCTGAAGAGGATGAGATTTACTGAGGTATTGATGTGATCAACAGTGGAAGGGATGGTCAAAGTTAGTGGTTATTAGTTGCATACAGGAAGGATAAGAGAAATGGGAAGTAGGAAAATTTGTTGCAGGAAACAATGAATGCAGTGAAGGCAACTTGGGATGAAGGACAAGAGGAGATATGGATTAAGAACAAATTTAGCATACATGTTCCCTTAAGACATTCCTAATTTCCATATGATAAAATCTTCTTTACTTGGGGTGTCTGATGCAAGAGCATTGTAGGATTATTGGCAATCTTGTATCAACCAAAAATATGTTTGTTTTGGAAGGTAGATTAGTAGTTTTGATCTTAGTTGGTGGATTATTTGCTTGGTTTTGGAGTTTGGTTTCTCAATTTTAGTGGTTACCAGGGTGTTCAGTCTCTAAAGAATGCTCGATAACTAAAGGCGTCGGTTCTCCTGGCACTTGGTGATAACTGCGTTGCTCGGTCATGCTTGGCATGGTCGATTCACTGGCACTCGGTTATTTCTCTGCTACTTGGTAAATGGTCCTATTGACTTGGTTGTTTGGATGGATCAGCTTGGCCAACCAATGCCTTTAATTTGGGTCACATTTCTCAAGCTATGGATTGACCGTTGGATGTGTGGGGACCTAGATCTAGTGTTTTACATTCTCTTATGTGGATCTGGAGGCCGACATGGATAATTTTATTTATTGTAAGGCTATTTGAGAGTTGACTCATGTTTTGCATTTAATATTTGTATATTTTGTAAAGCCAACTTGTGGTTGGGACTTAGTATTTAAGAGGATGTTTGGGTAGTTGTTTAGGCAGTGGAAGTGGGAGTTGGAGATCTAGAGTTAAGATTTGGAAAATAGAAGTATAACAGAGTTAGTAGCTTGCGAGCTTAGGCATAAGAAGATTGCTTGGTGTCCTGTGTGCACAAGTTTAGATATGTCTTGGAGTGTCTACTAGTGTCATGTCATGTTACAGACTTGGACTAGCTGAGAGGTGTATTGGATCCTACGTGATCTTGTAGAACTATTTCTTGCTTTGTAATTGGCCGTAACTGGGAAGGCCTTATAGCCCAACACATTACATGTAATCGATGAATTTATGAATAAAGAAATCTATTCTTTATTAGAACTACTATTGTTGTTGTGTAATTCTATTGTGTTATGGTTTGGCTGCAAGTTGGGACAGTCCTTAATTGGATCCTCCATCCTTGAATACATTAAAATATCTCTAATCTCCTTATTTAAATCATAATAAAATGGTTTACTATACATTAAATGTTCCATACAGATAATAAATAAAGTCAACACGATTTACATAATCCAAGAATTCAAACATGTTGGCTAAGAATTTGAATTCTTCCTCAAATGTAAATTAATGATGCTCGGTTAATACTGTGTTCAACTCCTTGGTCATCACTGCGCAACTTGGTCACCACTTGAAACTGTTTCCTCAACTAATGATGTCTCCGTAGACAATAAATTGATGTTCGATCAACACTAAATTTACTCAGCATATGCTAACTCTCGGTCAACACTAACATCACTCTGCTTAAACTAGATTTCTTCACTTTTGCTCAATTAAGCCTACTTTTTCAATCTTGCTTCTCACTTAGATAAACAATACATTGTGTTATCATTGTGCCATATAATCAAGTACTCATTGAAGTATCAAGATAACTCAACCTTTCCCTAGGTGCTATTGTTACCAACCTTTCCCTAATCCTTCTCATCAATCAAATAGATATAGTACTTTCTTAGATAGCAATAGTCTTACCAGTTAAGATTTGACATCAATGACAATATAACAATTGCTTCAATTGCAGTTTCCAACAGCAGGGTTACAAGTACCAAACATTAACTTCACCTAAATTAGTAGGTTTGAGCATGCCTATACTTATATCTAGATGGTGGAAGAGAGGATGTAGTACTAAGGTTCACACTTACATTGAACCTAAGCCATTGTCCTATGTAAGGATAATTATCTCATTATCCTACCCTACTAGATTAGTCAAAGCGACAAGTATCCAATCACCCTGGTTTGAGTAAGTGGTTTGGGCTTGATAGTTTCATTGGTCTTGTCTTGCCTAGTGGATACTTATACATATAACTTAGTACATATCGATGCATCTAGATATTAATATTAAATTATAGCACAAGTACTATTATGTGTATTAAAGCTTTATGGTGGTAATAATATTATAGTTAAATTATAGTTAATTATATGCAATTTATTGATAAGGCCGCTAATTATATCTTTATATATTATTAAATATTAAGAAAGATTTATTAAATAATATATATAGTATATTTGGATAATGATGATGATTTTATATTTAATGATGTTTTGATCATCAAATAATAATGTTTACTAATAATTACAAATATTTAATGTGTGCATAAAAGATAATACTAAAAAAAAATTATTACTGATATTGAATTTTGAATTGTGGCAAATCCATAAGTTTTGGGAAACTAGTTGTTTTAAAGAATTTCATTTTGGGGAATTTCTATTTCGATTTTTTTTTTAACTTATTGAGTTTTCTTTTAGAAACACTTTTTTTTTTTCCAATTTTTTTATAAGGGATGAATGTGGTCATTTTGGGGGGGATTCTCTTTGGGAGAAATTTTGGTTTACACAAAAGTTTCTTTTTTCATTTTTTTCAAAGTATTGGGCGATTGTGTTCTTGCTTGGACTTGGAAGCTTGGATTGCATTCTTCCATCCCTTTATCTTTGGTTTTGTCTTTCGTAACTTGAGATAGGAATCAAATCCTTGAGTTGATTTTCTTTATACTTCTTGATTTACAAATGATAAGAACTCTATCTGAGTTTTTCTACTATTTAATATTTTTCTTGGATCAATTTCTATCTTGCATATATTTGATTTTAATAAGAAAATAATACCTATGTTTTGTCAACAATTGAATGTATGTAATTAATGTTGTTTTTAGAGTGAAAATATGTATATTTTTCTTTGGTTTATAATTGTTATTTATATAATGAAATCTACATACTATCTTGGATTTATAGTTGTTGTCTATAGAATGAAAATATGTGCATTTTATTGGCAATGAATTTGGCTTTTTCTTGGCATGCACTTACCTCTCTATAAGTTGTGTTTTACCTCCTTGGATACCATGTTTCTTACCTAGCTTTTGGTTCCTTCATTTCTACCTTTAAGTACTTTCAACCTTTAAGTACTTTCATTGTGATAATATATATTTGTGTTTTTAAAAGGCTGGGTTGTGATTTTTTTGTGTGAATGGCATGGTTGTATACAACCTCTAAACTAACCACAAACTTGATGAGATTGGGTGCTTTCTTCTAAGTCATTTTAGGGGAAACATGTTTTATATAAATCTGCATTTTTTTTATACTTCATATTCGCCATTAGTTTGGTTTCTTTTCCTGCATGCATTTTTTTCCTTGAACAACATTTTGTCTACTCGGAAATTAGTTTGGAGGGATATTTATTATTGTTATTTTAGGTGTTAAAACCTTTGCAATTTCCTTTATTGTCTCCATGACTTTTGAGGTAGGAAATAATGTACTACCCTACATGGCTTTTCTTTTGTGTTTTGGTGTAATGATGATGTAGATTTGGGGTGTGATTTTTAGTTTTTTGTGCACTCTCATCATTTGTATATATGCATTGTCTTCTTTCCATTTTCTTTGTCTTTGGGAATTTGTTTGTTTCTTTATGTGCATAAAATAAAATTTATTAATACAATTTACTTATTATGATATAAGTTTACTTGAATGTTTGTACAAGTGAAGTTTATGATTCTTTTAAGTTATAGATATTATAATTTTATATTTATATCTTAATTAGTTAAAATTACATAAGTTAGAACTATTTTGTTTTGATAGGAATGAAATCTATTGAATGACTTACTTGATGGGATATGTTACAAGTAAATTCTTGTCGATGATTTTATTTAATACTCAATTCAAAACTACATGCAATTTTGATTAGTAGTTTGTCACGAAGCTTGTAATTTTAACATTAGATTGAGTAAATCCTTGGGTTGATTTTTATTATACTAGAGGTTAGAGAGTCATGGTTTTTCAATATTTCATACCCCTTTTGTTATTGGTATGTTATTGATCTCATGGGTAGAAATACCTCATATGCATGTATGATTCATATGGGCTTTGGCATGAGATTGTCAGCTCATAGAGATCTCGCATTTCTAAAACTGGGAATGAATCCAAATATTGTTAGATGCATACGGGCATAATGATGTTATCTAATTTGACCCATGTCTTGTTCCTTTGATAATATCTATGGGATCTTAGCTAGGTACATCATAGGGGAGTGCTTGCAATGGGGATCCAAGGCCCTATAGAGGCAAGTCTGTAACCCATTTTGGTTGTAAAAAGTGAAAACTAAATTAATAAAATTGGGATAACATGAAATAAGATTAATATGGATGCCTCAACCATGCCTTAGGCACTAGTTGATGTAGGAGCATCTTAGATTTCTTGGCAATCTTGCATCAACTAAAAATATTTAATTCCCTATTTTCCAATTTGTATAGTCTCTAAGTTTCTTTTAGTTAACCTTTAGTTCAAATCTCTAGTTGTTGCGGACCTCATGGTGTGTTCTTAGAATCATTTTGAACCTTCCCCTAGGTTTGCACCTCGATTGGTTACTTTGTCTATGAGATATTCTGGATTCTTGGCAGGACTTAACTGTTATTCACATTTCATGGCCAACTTGTGTTTTTATAATCTTGCAAAGGATTTTCCCAATTGATGAAGCTCCATGGCTCATTTCTTGATGTTGTTACACTTGTGGAAAACCTTGTTTAGGGATCACAATTCATGTTTTATCTTTTAGAGGGTGATCCTTATGATTTGGGTCCTGGCCTATATTTTATAATACATTTGCTTCTCATTCAGAAATGTAATCCTTATAGGCCGACTTGAGGCTTGAAAATATATATAAATAAAGGCAATTATTCCTAGTTTAGGGAGATCTTAAAAGATTAGCTTTTAGAAGCTTGAAGATAAGAAGATTATAAGGATTTCAATTTGTCATCATGCATGTATGCTTGGGATGTAAGATTGCATGTTGCAGGTCCATTACATAATTGATTTTTTGATAATGTGAAGGCTAATCTTGCTTGTCCCTTGATTGTTCTTTGTTGTTTCTATTGTGTGACTCATGTTGCATGGATTTGATAGATATCTTTGAGGCCTCTCTATTCATGATTGTACCACTAGTATAGACTAAGGATGGGAATAGGATGATACCTACTAAGAAGGTATGATTAGATTTCCTTATCTTCATGAGAGGATATTTTGGTTTCCCATGAGTCTCACTTGAGGGTCTGGGGTCCTAGAATGATCAATCCAAATTAAATCAATATGGAGGCCATGTGATGAAATGCCCCCTACATGTAGCCTAGGTTTCCTTCATAGACGTTGTGGTTTCCTCTAGTATCCAATTGTTGAATTTCTACTATATCCCATAGAATTTGGTAAAAACTCCTTAAATGTCACTTTTTTTGTCATCACAAATTTTGATTAGTTTCAGTTAGACTTATCTTTCCTTGTCTCACTTCCATGCAATTTATAGTCTCTCCTAGCCATAAGTATTTTAAATTTCCCCATGATGGATAAATCATCACGATTAACCATAGTCTTTATCACTGTTTAGCTAGTTGTGGGAACTTTGACCTTTTACTTCTTTTGGCCAAACATTCCTCAACCAATTCAACCTCATAAAGGCAATTTCTTCCTATCCTATAAAAAATTCAAAGTTAAAATATTTGTGAACTTAGTAATTCTTCTATAGTTCCATATCCTTTCCCTAGACTGGACCTTATTCCTACACCTCCCATACCTCCAACTTATGCTTTAGTTCCACCTCCTATATCTTCTAAGCACCCTATAGCTAGGTATGTGCAAGATCATGAGGGGCCAAAAAGTGGCAATGTGAAAAATATTCACTTTTCACTTGTCCAAAAGCACATGAAAATGCTTGTTGACTTTTTAGTAGGCTTGGGTGTCAGTACACCTAGGAAAACCTGACACCAAAGCATAGGCTTAATTGGGTACTCAAAAACATATCGGGTACCTGATATGATATCGGTCATATCAGGTACCCAAAACCTGTGGCATAAATCAAAACCCGCGAACCATTTTCCTCATTTCTCCTCACATTTTGGGTTTGGAAAATGGCTACAAATATCATATACATGATATTTTTGGGTATCTGATTTTTGCAATAACAAATTTGACCTCTGCACTATATGGTAAGTAAATTCTTTGTAGATTTTGATTGTTTTATTTCATTTTGATGCTAAATGTAGTTTTTTTGGTTGAAATAGGGTTTTGTATTTATTTTTGTAATAATATATGACATCAAATTGAAATTTAGATTTATTTTTTATTTAATCGGGCATGGCTAACAACAATGAAGAAAATAACCCTCTCGCACCAAATAATGATCCCCAAAACAATCCCCCGTTTCAAAACCCTCCATCTTTACAAGATTTGATACAAGCTAATTTGAACACAATACATGGTTTCCAAAACACATATCAAAATATACCTACATTAGGTCTCATGCTTGCCACATTAAATACTATTGTTGAAAATATTGACACACTCACACAGCAACATAATGCTGCACATCATTGACGTGATGATATGCACACCCAATTTGATGACAGGCTTGACCATGATGGATTGTAGCCCTTAATATAAGGAAGATATAGCCTCTCTTTTTGTGAATCCTAAAACTGGAATACTAGTTGACCCCCAAAAGCACAAATTATCAATAAAATGGTGCACAAATGAAGCAATGCGCACACACTTTTGGGATCACTGGTGGATGGTTTTTGATAAACCACCCCATAGAAATTTGGAGCTCCCTTTCTATTTCATAAAAAAATTGTATGCTGAGTTTGTGCTTGGTCACAATGTTAATTATTGGAGTATGAGGCTTGTTACCCTAATTTTCATGAAGCATGCAAATTTGGCCAATTCCCATTGATAATAAAAAGATTGCAGAGGTATTTTGTGACAATTCTTCATGTCCCTATGCTTCCTTCTCTGAATTATCTCTTATTGGATTAAAGTATATGATGTTTTCAGAGATATCTTAGGGTTCCTTATCCCTCTTACTTTTTGTAATTATGTATTATTATGTTTGATCTGATTTAGATGTTTTTGTGGGTATACTTCAGTCCCCCTAACAGTCTTGTCTCAATCTTACACCGAGTTGTAGAAGTGAATGTCTGCTTATAGATCATAAGTTGTGTCTTCTGTTCAGACCCTCCTATGAAACACTTATGCAAGCCTATTTAGTAAGTTGTGACCTACTAGACCTAAGCCTTTCATTGATTCCATTCCTCTATACTGAGACCCAAACCCTAATTTCAATGTATCACCTAGTAGGTAGTTTGCTTTCAAGTCATTTCCCTTTCTAAGCATTCCTTTTGTCCCTTTCCATCAAAAGTTTACATTCATGTCAAGAAGCAAATTAGGGTGATTATCCAAGAGGAACCAGACTAGAACTTGGAGGTCTCATCTTAGTTAGCATAGGTCCCATAACATAGAGATGATTCCCATGTTATACTAGGTTATCAAGACTATGAGAGCTTGAAACAAGGGTGCAAACTTAGTGTATAACAATTCTGGCATGCCCGGTGTGACTACAAAAAAGAAACTATTGTTTGAAGATTATGTTATCTCTGATATATAGATTGCATAATACAAGCTTTTAGAGGTTTCTCTATCAAGTATATTTGGAAACTCCACTAATTTCAAAGATCTAGGCCAACCTTGTTCAAGGTTTATGAGAAATATTGAGACTAGGAGCTCAAAGCCCACTAAATTTTCAGAGTTGCCCTCAAGGAGAAGTCACAAAGGTAGGTCAACTCAAAGAACATCCCCTGCAAGGAGAGTTCAATCAACACCTCCTGATACCTCAGAAAGGAGACCTTTTCCCCTCCATTCCAGAAGAAGAGGCAGGTCTCTAACCAGAGATCTAGAGGAAGATTCAGATCCAGCAGTAAATACAACTCACATAGTTGTTAATCTTCAGATTCCAGCTCCTACAATGGCTAGACAGTTTGCCTTTGCACCTTTCAATCAATGGATTCCATTAGCCTTTGCTCAACATCATGATGTGCCCTTGGTGGCACTTACGAGTATACCTAATTTCACTGGTGAAGGGCAGACAACTGCTTTTGAACACATAAGAGATGTGACCACCATTTGCAGCATACACAATATTACTCAAGAGGATGTGGCCACAAAATTATTAGCAGCCTCTGTAAAAGGTAAGTCTCTTGAATGGTTTAGAACTCTAACTGTTGGTTCTATTACTTCATGGGATGAGTTAGGAGAAGCATTAAGTAAACATTTTGAGGATAAATTAGATAACTTTTCTCTAATTGAGTAGTTGACAACTATTAAGAGAGACCCTCAAGAGCAAATGATAGATTACAATAGTAGATTCCTCAAAACATGGAATAGAATTCCAATATTAGTAAGACCATTAGCTGACCATGATTTTCTATACTACTTGCAAAGCTTGAATGGTCAAATTTCTGTCATGATCCAGTGTATGGGTGGTAGTTCTTTACCCCAAGCTTTTGACATAGTTGTCAAGGCTGAAAATTGTTTGATTCAGGTAGGCATGATTGCTAGAAGGCCACCAATGCCCAAGTACCCCCATTTACCCCTATTCCCACCATATCAACACCTCAGGCTAGTACCAATGGTCAAGAGCTGAGAACAAGTTTCTCTCAAGAGCTATAAGAGATAAAGAATAGCCAACAAAGCAGTTAGCAAGAAATGACAAACTTGTTGCAGACCTTGACTAAATAGGTCACAAATTTGAAGAAACAAGGTCAAGGAATCAAACCACCCTTTCAGCCACAAGGCCAAGGTCCTAGTCAACAATATCAGAATCAAAGACATCCTTTTCAACAAAATAGGCCACCATACCAAGGAGGCTATCAAGGACAAAGACAAAGTTTTAATCAGAGACCATTCCAACCATACAACCCTACACCTCTAAATTCTGCAAATCTAGTTAGAGATATAGTTCCTACTCAAAATAATGTGGCTATGGATAATGAATGGTGTTTTCCTTGTAATCAGCCTCATAATCAGGCTACATGTTCAAATGGATGGATGAACCAAGCTCTAACGGTTCAAAATGCCTCACAAGCTCAATCAGAGGCTTCATCCAGTGGGTCAATTCCTCAACAAGAATCACAAGAAAAAGAGACTTCTCTCTTTAATTGGGAGCAACCAGACTTCAATGGAGTCAATGATGAAGTTTCTTTTGTTGCCTATACAAGAGCAAAGAGAAGATCTCAAGACATGGAAAGAGAAAATTCTAATGCTAAAGCTAGTACATCTGTAGAGCCACTGCAGCAAGCTAATCCCATTACACCTAAGGAGGTTCCTGTCATCACAAGCAAGGAAGGCCAACAGTCTAAAGAAGTGGAGCCCATCATAGTGAAGACACAATAAAGAGTACACACTGTGACACCATTTAACATTGTAGACAACATGAAGAAGGTGAATGTCACCATGTCCTTGTGGGACTCTTTGGCTCTTCCAAGACAGCCTGAAATTTTGAAGAAGGCCATGACAAAGGTGACAACTCCTCAACCTACAAAAGAAGTTGCAAAGCCAGTGTTGGTTAACACTGATCAAGAAAAGGAGGCCCCAAGTAGCAACTCCAAAGGCAATGCCACACAAGGTAGGAATTCAAAGCCACCCCCCTTTTATGTATCTCTAATTATTGGAAAATCTTTAGTGCATAATTGTATGGTAGATAGTGGAGTTACTAGCACTGTAATGCCCAAGAAGGTAGCTGACCAATTAGGACTAAAATATGAACCCTTCCAAAAGAAGGTTTCCCAACTTGATGGATCCTCAGTCAATACTATAGGTGTGGCCAAGGATACCAGTTTGATCCTTCATGCTAGTCCTAATTTCTCCATCCTCCTTAATATATACATCATAGATCTCCCTGCATTATTTTCTATATGTCTTTCAAGGGAGTTCACACCTAAGATAAGAGGCTACCTATCTTCTGACTGGTGTCACATGCTTTTTCATAAAAGGTATGGGACCAAAGTATCCATTAAATTAGAACCATTAGCAGCTCACCATATAGAGCCATATGTATCCAATACCATCAATGTAAACTGCCCTATATTTGATGATAGTGACTTCCAAACTATTAGTGAAGGAAGCACAAAGATAGAAAGTATCTTTGATATTTTACTAGATGAAAGAGCTTCAGAGACCCAAGAAATTCTTGTTTGGGATTTTCATTTGGGAAGTTATTTGATACAAGCAAGTGGATCCATAGAGCCAAGCCTCCTCAAAGAAGACATTGATTCAGAGGATCAGAGCAATAGGGTTTGGGAAAAAAAATTTGATGGAGCTAGAAGTAGACATGGTTCTAGTGGTGGTGCTATGCTAGTGTCCCCAAAGGGAGAAAGGTATTATACTACCTGTAGATTCAGTTTCTCCCACACTAGCAATGCTACAAAATATGAAAGTCTAGTCAATGGACTAGAGTGGGCTAGAAAAAGAGGGCTTAAGGCCTTAAAAGTTTATGGTGACAGTGAATTAGTTGTCAGCCAAGTAAGAGGGATAAGTGCAACCAAGAATGACACCTTGAAAGCATACAAACATAGATTTTGGGATGCAATTGAAGACTTTTGTGCTTTCAATATTGCTGCTATCCCTAGGAAGCTAAATCAAAATGCAGATAGGTTAGCTCTTGTTGGATCTCAGTATGACATTCCAAATAGCATTTCAAAAGAAATGGATCAACAACACATCAAAGTGATTTTCAAACCTTCTATTCCTGATAATGATGTTAATTGGCAAGTGTTTGACAATGATGAACAAATTCTACAATTCTTGTTTGAAGAAGATGCTTTTTCAGAATACAATCAAGATAGGCTATCACGAAACTATGGTGATCAAGTGATACAACTGAAGTCCAATAAGATGCCTAGAGGTCTTGTCACCTTAGAGACTGTCTTCAAGAAGGATGATGAAGTTAAGAGAAGCAAAGTTGGCCTGGTAGTCCAACAAGAACATTGTGTTAAATTAGAGTTGGAACCAGGTAAGAGCTTACAATTTGGAAAAGTGAACACTGAATTGGAAAAGCAAGCTTATACCCAATTATTCAAAGAATTCAGTGATGTTTTTGCATGGCAATATGAAGACCTCAAATTTTTTGACCCTGCCCTTGCTCAGCACACTATTGAATTAGAGCCTAATGCCAAACCAGTAAGGCAAAAACAAAGGCTTGTTAATCCCAAGCTGGAGCCACTTATGCATAAAGAAGTACTCAAACTAATAGAAAGTGGTATCATCTACCCCATTAAGCATACTAGTTGGGTTTCCAACCTTGTTCCTATCAGGAAGAAGAATGGGGAGTTGAGGTTATGTGTTGACTTCAGGGATCTTAACAAGGCCTCTCCAAAAGACCGCCATCCACTGCCCTCCATGGAGAAAATCTTACAATGTGTCTCTGGATCTAAGAGATTTTCATTATTGGATGGCTATTCAGGATATAATCAGATCTCAGTGAATGAAGAGGATCAATACAAGACTACATTTACAACCAAGTGGGGAACCATGGCTTATCAAAAGATGCCCTTTGGTTTGTCAAATGCAGGTGCTACATTTCAAAAGGCAATGGATATGGCCTTTAAGAGCCTAATGTACAAGTTTGTGCTGGTCTACTTAGATGACATAACTGTCTATTCAAAGCATGTAGTAGATCACATCAAACATTTGAGGAAGATTTTTGAAAGATGTAGAGAATTTGGGATATCTCTTAATCCCAAGAAGTGTGTATTTGCAGTCCATGAAGGAAAATTGTTGGGATATGTAGTATCCAAATAAGGGATCACACTAGATCCTGAAAGAATTGTAGCTATCCTAGAGCTACCCCTACCACATCATAAGAAAAGTCTCCAATCTTTCATAGGAAATATTAATTTTTTTAGGAGGTTCTTGCCTAACATTGTAGATTTACTAAAGCCTTTGACAGCCATGTTGAAAAAGAATTTATCTTTTAGTTGGACCAAAGAAGGGAGAGTCGATTTCCAAGCTATCAAAGAGGCCTTAACAGAAGCCCCTGCTCTCCTAAACCCAAATTTTAGTAAGGATTTTATCCTTTATTCTTATGGAGGTCATGACGCTATATCTACAATGCTGACCCAGGAAAATTCAGATGGATTGGAGCAGCCTATTGCTTTCTTCAGCAAAGGTTTAGAGGAGTATGAACAGAGATACTCTTTTGTAGAGAAACATGTACTTGTTGTGGTAAAGAGCCTTAAAAAGTTTAGATATTTGTTGACCCATAGCAAGGTGCACTTGAAAGTTACTCATCCAAGTGTCAAAGAATTTCTGCTTTCCAAGGACCTAAATGAGAAAAGAGCTGGTTGGATCACCAAGGTGATGGAGTATGACATAGATAATCAAACTACCAAGCTGGTTAGAGGAAGAGGTATTTGTGAGCATTTGGCATTATATGAGAGTTCAAAGAAATCAGAAACATTAGATGCATCTCTGGTGGTGCATTCTACAGAAGAACAAGCCCAGGCAACTAGTTGGTTGCCTAATATGATCAATTATTTGAATATAGGACAATGTCCTGCAGGTTTGGATTCAGCAAAAAGGAGGTATTATAGATTGCAATCTATTCCTTTTGTGTTGATAGATGAAGTTCTTTTAAAAAAAGATCACAATGGTGTCCTTTTAAGATGCATAGATTCAGAAAAGATAGCTGATGTCCTATTTGAATTTCATGATGGACCTTCTAGAGGTCACTTTTCTCCTAGGACTACTACTTTTAAAATCATGAGGGCTGGATACTATTGGCCATATATCTTTAAGGATAGTCATGAGTATGTGAGGAAATGCATCAAGTGTTCCATGTTTGCAGGAAAAGAGAGGCTTGCAGCCTTGCCCCTACAGCCAGTCAGAATAGAGCAACCCTTCATGAAATGAGGTATAGACTTCATTGGCATGATCAATCCTCCATCTAGTGCAGGCCATAAATGGATAATCACTGCAACAGATCACTTCACTAGATGGATAGAAGCAATTGCATTAAAAGAAGCCAATGAGAGTGATGTCTTAAGTTTTTATGATGATATTGCTCATAGGTTTGGCACTCTTGATTCCATCATATCAGATAATGCATTGGCATTCACAGGCCTCAAAGTCTGAGAGTGGGCAGTCAAAAATGGCATTTATCTAAATACAAGTTCTAATTATTACCCCCAAGGCAATGGTTTAGTAGAATCAACAAACAAGAATTTGATTAGGATAATCAGGAAGACTCTGCAAGACAACCAGAGGGATTGACATACTAAACTCAGGTCTGCATTATGGTTAGATAGAATCACTCCAAAAAAGATTATTGGGAATTCTCCTTATATGCTAGTATATGGTAAAGAGGCCAAGTTGTCCATCTCAACTGAATTGCCAACCCTAGACCTAGCCACTCAATATGTCATATTTGAAGAGGAGGATCCCTTGCAGATCAGACATGCTCAGCTCATGGAATTGGAAGAGATCAGAGACAAATCAATGTAGGATATGGAATTCCATCAGATCCAAATGAAGAAAAGTTTTGACAAAAAAGCTAGGATCAAAAATTTCAAGGTTGGGGATGTAGTCCTCAAGTGGGATGAATTCAGATCCAAGCCTGGCAGACATACCAAATTTGATTCATTTTGGGGTGGACCATTTCTTATAATAGAGTGCAAGGGATCCAATGCTTTCCAACTATCAAATATTGAAGGAGTTGCCTTGCCAATCTCAGTAAATGGTTTCCACTTGAAGCCCTACTTTGAGGTTAATCCCTCTCTGTAAATTCTTGTAAATATGTTCTTTTCTGCTTTCTTTCCCTATTTTCTAAGTTAGTTTCCTACTTTTCAAGAAGTTCCTGTGCACAAGTTTGTCTCTCTGGTCCCATTTTTGTCTTTGTCAAAGTTTTTGTGTTCCTGAGGTGCCCCCATGCCCAATGAATATATCAAGGCCACTGGTTTTCCATGTCTAGCAGGCTGACATCCAACAAAAATCACCAAAAATGTTACCCTAATTTTCATGAAGCATGCAAATTTGGCCAATTCCCATCTCAAGGTCTACTTTTTTATCCTTCCAAGTGCTTTGCAAATTTTCATGGCTTTGTCTACTTCCCTCTGGTCTCTGTAACTATTTCTAGGTCCCTAGCTAGGTGAAAACTCCTTTAAAAATTCATAAAACTAGTCATTATAGGCCAAAACCCTAGGCCTGTTATAATTCTTTGTTACTTTATCGGCCACTTAAGTCCTCAAGAAACCCATGTGTGCTTTATTCTCATTGGTCGGTCATAGGTTCTCTAAGTTCTTTGATGGTTACCCCTTCTATTCGGTGATTCAGCGACTACATTGGTTCTATTAGTCGCCAAATGTTTGGCGGTTAAATCTTAACATCCCATGACCCAGCGAAATAGCTAACCTTTCCTTAGTCACATATTTGCTAAGTCTTTTGGCGGTCACTTTAGTGGGGTCCTAGTCAGGAAGATCCGACGGTTGTCATGAGTTTTCAAGGGGTTCTTCTAACACATACTATCTTGCGATGGTCGTCAATCTTCCCTTTTGCTTAGCACTTCAAGGCTTTTGTGGGTCCATTGTGACGTCGTCCTATGTGGAAGCTTGTCATTGGTCAGTTGGTGATGATTTGGAGGTTCGTTAGAGTGGGCCCAGAGGACTGTGTAGCTTTTAATCCAATGACTGGCACATGATCTCATGGGCTATGTCAGAGCCATGAGATTATGCGTCGGCCGTTGATCTTGATTTGTTGTTAGAGCTTTGTTCTATGGGTCCTCGTTTGCTGATGTGCTTGACTTCCATTGGTCCACATAGCGATGACTCAGATTTTTCAGTGGGGTCATGTCAGGGTCTCTATAGGGATGTCAGTAGACTGAAGATCTACAGTTGTCGCTTGATCACAAGGGATCTTCCAAGCCCTTGCGATCATGCGACAACTATCCAATGCTCTTTCTACAGGTCATGGGTCTAGGTCTATCAGATGTGCTGATTTGCTCATGTTTCATTGGTTGTTGACTTCCACAGTGGTGTTTGACTTTTCAAAGATAGGTTTTCAAACTATTTTCAAGTACATCATGGCCATTCATCTGTTGGGAAGGGTCTCTCATTGACAGTTACATTTTAAAAATTTTCGTTAGCTATTATATTTCAAAATTCAAATGTCTTTGCAAAGGTTTTATGTTCTTTCGGCCATGCACGACATCAGGTAGCTGAGGAATTGATTTCTTAGGATGGTTGTGGTTGTGAAGATGATAGAAGTGACTGTTGGCTAGTGTTGTAGGGTCCTTTGTCATGTTTTCATGATAGGAGGTGCTAGAAAGAGTTGGTGCCACCTTTTCATGTAGTACCACTCCCAGGGAAATATGATCAAATTTGGAGACTTCATGGCTTAGTGGAGTTGCAGGTGGGTTGGTAAGTCTAGGTTGCTTGTCTGCAGGCTGATTGTAAGTATAGGGGGGGGCACTCAAAGAAATATCTGATCGGCTGTGATTTTGTAGAGATATATTTATGATCAAACTTGACTGAACTAGGGTTTATCATTATTTTAATGAAAATCTCCTGTAACCCTAGTTAGGTTTTTGACTCCTGCCTGTGTGCATTTGAGTTGTATATATTGTATTTTTGGAGCTTTAGTGCTTAGAGTTGGACAATTATAGAAGAAATTCATCTTTTCTTAAGGGTCATCTGTGGTATCATTTCTACCCTCTGGCTTCTACAGTTGTAAATCTCCCATTGATAATAAAAAGATTGCAAAGGTATTTTGTGACAATTCTTCATGTCCCTATGCTTCCTTGTCTGAATTATCTCTTATTGGGTTAAAGTATATGATGTTTTCAATGATATCTTAGGGTTCCTAGTCCCTCTTAATTTTTTCAATTGTGTGTGTTATTGTGTTTGATCTGATTTAGATGTTTTTGTGGGTATACTTCATCCCCCCTAACAGTCTTGTCTCAATCCTACACCGAGTTGCAAAAGTGAATGTCTTCTTATAGGTCATAAGTTATCTTATGTTCAGACCCTCCTATGAACTTATGTGAGCCTATTCAATAAGTTGTGACCTACTAGACCTAAGCCTTTCATTGATTCCATTCCTCTATACTGAGATCCAAACCCTAATTTTGATGTATCACCTAGTAGGTAGTTTTCTTTCAAGTCATTTCCCTTTCTAAGCATTCCTTTTGTTCCTTTCCCTCAAATTTTAGTTTCATGTCAAGAAGCAAATTAGGGTGATTATCTAAGAGGAACTAGCCTAGAACTTGGAGGTCTCATCTTAGTTAGCATAGGTCCCACAACCTGGAGATAATTCCCATGTTATACTAGGTTATCAAGACTACGAGAGCTTGAAACAAGAGTGCAAACTTAGTATATAACAAGGCCCAACATGGGCGTAGGTGGAGGAGCTCCTCAGACTAGGCCATTTGCCTAGTGCAAAAAGGCCACTACCTTTGTCCCCCCCACTAATGTCTCACCCCCTCCTCGAGTGCACCATCTTGATATCATTGCAGAGGCTACTGTGTGCAATAAATGTGTCACACTTCTATGAATCATTACATGCAAGGAAACTCAAGAATGAGCCCTCACAAATTGATCCATAGCTCCCTAGACATGGAGTGCAAGGGTTTTAAGAATGCTCTCAGCTAGAGCTATTTAGCCAATAACCTTGCTAGTAAACCATGCAATGGGAGATTCAATGAAGACAAGGGCAAGAATGCCAATATCCTCAAGAATCAAGAATGAAAATGCAATGCAAGCTAAATTAAGAATGGAAATGCAAGCTAAACTATGGAAATGAAAGATGCAAGTATTACAAAGCCTCCTAGTTAAACTAGATGAATTAATCTAAAGCATAAAGGAAATCTAAGCTAAGAATGCCATGAAAATGAAGCTACTATGCAAGAAATGAAATCTAACTATGAAGCAAGAAAGCCATGATGATGCAAGAATGAAGACAAGAAGATAGAGTGTTGATGAAGATCCAAGATGGATGCCAACAATGCTCCAAATCTTCAAACCCTAGATGCAAGAATGTCTCCAAAAGCTCCAAAGTGACCTAGAAAACCTGCAGCATAAAGTTAGCATAAAAAGTTGGGGATCTAGAATGAAGAAGAGAGCTCTTCTTTTATAGGAAATGAGGAGAAATGGACCATGGAGATTAAGAGGCAAAAGATTTAATCAATGGTGGAGCTTGAAAAAGGAGCAATCCATGTGCACAAGTATCCTCCAATAGGAAAATAAGAGTTGACTTTTGTGTCCATATGAGACAAAAAGTGCTTTTTCCCTTTTTATAAAATAAGAATAATGCTTTATTTGTGCAACTTAGGATAAGAACAAAAGTGGGGGATTTTTATTTATTAAAAGGGGAGGAAATATTCCTTTTAATAAATAAAGACTTAGGATAAGATGGTTAGCCCATAGAAAATAATCGAATAAATGATAGAACTAGGATTTGATCAAGAATAAGTAATTTATGATTTAGCAAAAGGGGCTAATAGTCTAGGTGACCATTTTTAGGTGTATACATTTGCCCCTCTTTGACTAATGTGTGATCGATTTGGGAACACATGTAGTCAAAGAATGAAGTTGAAATGTGAGATCGATTTGGGATCACAAAACAACTCAGATCAGCCAAGAAGGCAAGAGATAGCCAAGAAGGCAAGCAAATAGCGATCTGACTCCAAAGAATGAAGTGCAGAGAGATAGAAAATCCTGCATGGTCAGCCTGGTAGCGACAGTACTGAACACTTAGGAAAGAGATAGCTAATAAGATATGATGTGTCTGCCCCCTCGGGATCAAAAGCGAAATCCGAGTAGAGGGAATGCAGAAGCAAGAGCAACATGATCAAATCACTAGAAATCATAATCAAAGATGAAAGATAATAGAACAACCATCAAGTAGTGAAGGTATGCCCCACACATGGGACACGGGGCACGAACCAAGTGGTCCCTCAACCCGAAAACACCATGGAGGGGAAGAATTTGAACTTGAGATTTGAAAGTGAATGAAAGACTAGAATTTGAAAGAGATGGGGATGAAGAGGTGAAGAATGCCCCAGTGAAGATCGAAGGATCAGGCCTCAAAAGGTTAGCCAACTGCATGGAAGAAGAAGAAAGATGATTTGGGTGATCAAGGTGAACTCGGATTTCGGTTTCGATCCCGAAATGAAAGGAAAATGATGTGATATGAAAGACAAGAAGCAAAAGACATGATCAAGAAGAAGTGAAAGGTGAGCGCAGTTGATTAACAAATCCATGAAAGATGAAAGGAAAGCTCTCTCCATATGCAAGATGCAAAACTAACTAACATGAACCTAAGAAATGCAAGCTACATGAAAAGTGGTTTACTTGCAAGGTTACAAAGCCAATAGACATCTAATATTCATCATCGAGCGTTATTGGTAGCATCGCAAGATCATACAATACACACTAGCATAACTATGTGAATATGAATATGATCGTTATCAGATAGGAATGTGGAAATCTCACCTAGGCATCAAAGACATGTAGGTCAAGATGACTAGCACAGTGAGATTACCTAAGTTTAATATAGCAAGATTATACTCACATCGAGACACAAGGAAAGTCAAGATGGCTACAAGTATGCACTTGCACAAAAACAATCAAGGATAATACCCTGTCAATCCACAGTGTCAAGTAAGACCAGCATAAATGCTCATGACAGTTAGGATCAACAAAATATACCCACAAGCAGAAAAAGCAATAAAACATGTTCTCATACCCTCAGTCTTCTAGCTATGCATCATCGAAAACTTCTCAGGGAGAGACCACTCAGCAAAGAAATCATCATAAACAGCATGCAAAGAAATAAATTCAAACAAATCTCAGTAAGTCAAGTGCGTGTGTGTAGGTCATAGATTCAAACTTTGAGTATTGCATCTGCAAATGAGAAATATCGCATCATACTAGACTGCAGGTAGGACATCTGATAAGTGTTGAGAAACACTTGACGCAAGGGGAAGTGTTGAAAAACACAGTTGGGGTGGTGTTGAAAAACACCATTGGAACCAAGTTGCCCAAGAAACCCAGACGCACAAAGAGACCCAAGATAAGCTTAAAGCAACATATGCCCCCTAGACTAAGACAATAATCAATTCCAGGCTAGGAGAGGCAAAGCGAGAAGTGGAGCGAAAGAGCGCCACGCAAGACTGATAGACATAGGTGCAGAGGGTCTCAAGCAGCGCCTGTTTCCAGGTTTTCACCACTTGATAGATTTTTTTCAGGACTTTTTTATAATTTTTTTGTATTTTTGCTACCAAGGCGCCTGTTTCCAGGTTTTCACCAAGGCACTTTTTCTATTTTTTTTTGAATTTTTTGATTTTTTTGGTGAGACATCAAAGTGCCTATTGCTAGGTTTTCACTAGGATGCTCATTTTTTCAGTACTTTATATGCTTTTTAGGTTTTTTTCAGCATCATATATGATTTTTTTGGAATTTTTTCAGGATCATAAAGTATATACAAGGAATGCCCCAGATAGGAACGGGCATTAAAGATCTGCTTCCTTTGATGTAGAGAACTGATAGGCCCCAGGCCCAAATGCTGCAACTGTGATGATAGGAGGTCTCAACCAGTTCGACCAATAATAACCAGCCCTAAGCAATGTCTGAGTTAGTGGAGGATCATTAGAATGTGATCCACATATGCCATCGTGGATTTCAGCTAGTACTTTTTCTGACTCCTCTATTTCTAGACACTTAAGGAGAGTTCCGTCTAGACCCTTCCTATACAAGTCACCAGAGACAAAGGCAAAGTGTAAGGGATGGCGAAAGGAATGGTGTGGTGGATTTTCAAGAGGAATATGAGGTGGAAGATATGAAAAGATGGTAGGATTGTAAGATTTGTGAGCAGGATAGCGTAATTCATCCACCAGGAACTTGAAGTGAAATTTATGGTTTTTCATTTGTAAGATGGATATCAAAGTAACCAAGGCATTAGCAACTCTTTTCTCAACTTTAGGAATGGGCTGAAGTATAACAGTTATGAGATCATGCTTGAAGTAATGCACCATTTGTTTGTAGAGAATCAGCTTCTCATCTTTTATTTTGGAGTCATTATTTTTGAGCAGATTTTTATCTTTACTTTTCTTAGGTTCGGATACCGCCACAATGTGGTTTTCACCATCCGACCATTGCTCTTTTCTTTTGACTTGATGACTGTGATGTTTGATTGCTGATTCAATCTTTCTTGTTGCTAGTTCACTGGTGGAAGAAGTAACAGGTGTTGATGGGAGATGAAATGGAGTGACTGGTTCAATAGCATTTATGTGAGGGATTTCATCTCTGGTAACAAGAGAGGTTGAGCCTATAGAGTAAGCTCCAAAAGTAGCTAGATCTAGACTTGTCATAGAGGAACCAGCATGGTCCACTAAGGCAATATGAGGAACAAACTCATCAGACCCCACACAAGACCCATCAACCACATCGGGATGGTTACTACAAGAATGAACCATATCAACATCCATATCATCAGTAGATATACATTTTTCTCCCCAAAGAAATGAAGTAGAGGGAAGATCATCTCCCATGTAAGCCATAGTGTGCAGTGGTGACTCATCTATATCTGTGTCTGAATTACTAAGCATGGGAGTATTTCTCGAATCATCTCTATAGATCCACTCTTGGATAGCTTTTTCTTCTCTTTCTGCTTCTAAAGGAATGGATGAAGGAACAAAAGTATCAAAGATCACCATAGCAGAAGTGGAAGGCTGCATCTGATCAGAAGGTCTCCCATATGACCTAGGAGAAATAGGTATAGAAGCAAAAGAACCTAGTTTATATTCACCCATACCAAGGCTCATCATCTTAAGTGATTTCTCAGCAGCAACTAGAGACGTACTAGGATCAACAGAAGGTTCATTATGAGGAACAAATTTTTCAGTAGCAGCAAGAGCATTGATAGCAATAGTATGGTCTCCAGGAATCACAACCTCAGTGCCATTGTATGGAAATTTGACGCACTGATGATAAGTGGAAGGAATAGCCTGCATGTCATGGATCCAAGGATGACCTAAAAGAATGTTATATGCGAGTGGGATGTCCAATACTTGGAAGCTAATATCTTTTGTGATAGGGCCCACTCGGACAGGCAGCGTGACAAGACCTTTGGAAGATCTTTCCACTTCATCATAAGCTTTTATAGTAATCTTATTCTTGGAATCCACAGCCAATTCTGACAAACCCAATTGTTGTATGACATTGAAAGAAACAATATTTAACCCAACACCATTGTCTATCAGGACTCGGCGGACTCGGGTATTGTAGACTAGAACTTCAATGTGTAAAGCTAGATTATGTGGGTGAGCAATAGATATGTCATCTTCTGCAGAAAAGGAGAGAGATAGCGGAGATGAAATGTGGTTGACCATAGCTTGAAATTGATCTGGATCAATGTCATTGGGAACATGTGTTGTACGTAGGGCCTCA
This sequence comes from Chamaecyparis obtusa, assembly GCA_027943335.1. NCBI lineage: Eukaryota > Viridiplantae > Streptophyta > Pinopsida > Cupressales > Cupressaceae > Chamaecyparis > Chamaecyparis obtusa. Next base: position 230,068 of record BSBK01004011.1, on the reverse strand, counting down.
TCAAGAATCTCTCTATGCGAAGAGGATAACCGAAGCAACTCAAGGATAGATATCTGTGCTGGTGTCTTTTGCAAATGTTGGACAAGATCATAGCTAGGGGTGGCTGAAGGAGCCACTTGTGTGGAAGGCAAAGCTTGCTTGGGATCTTGCGCAGTTTTAAGGACAATCTTGGCTTGCCCCCTAGTAACAGCATTCAGTGTCTCACTTTGGGAAGGTGAACTACCACGTGTTTGCAAGACTAACTTTGGCTTACCATGATTGGCTTTATTATCATCTTGAGACCTCATCATTAGAACGCTCTCAACGGGCTCTACCATGTTAATCACAGGTGCATTAGAAGGATATGTATAATTGATCTTTGCATCATGATTCTTCTTATGTGTTTGAGAGGTTTCCCCCTTATCATGCTTAGGTAGGGGATCTTTGAAAGCTGTGTGATCAGAATTTTTAGTTAAGCCATTAGTGGAGATTGTGCCGTTCTCAATAAGATCTTGAATATCATCCTTAAGCCTAAAACAATTGTCTGTTGGATGTCCCTTGTTTCTATGATAATGGTAGTAATGATCCTCTCTCCACCAATCGGGCTTATTTATCGGATCCCAGTTACCAGGTTTATCAGGAAGCGTAAGATATCCATTGTCAACCAAAGTCTTAAGGATCACATCGTAAGGTTCTGCCAACTTGGTATAGACTCACTTTCGAAATGACTTCTTAGGCTTATCTGCATACTGAGGTTTAGGAGCACTACGAGTGTTGGCAGCTTCTTTGTATTTTGCTGCATAGATAGCATTGGAGAGATTGAAAGCAGGCTCTTTAACTTTAGGAGCGTAAACAACCCCATCATTAACAACATACTTGTTCTTATTCCAAGGTTTGTTCTTGTCTTTGCCATTGCCTTTAACATCTTTATTAATAACAATATCCCCTTTTCTTATAGCTACATCCTCAATCCGATATGCACTTTCAACCATGTCATGGAAGGAGGAGAACAGTTGCTTCCTTAGATCATAAAATAGCTCAGGCACAAGTGTGTTGACGAAAATGTCAATCTTTTCTCTTTCAGGTAGCTGACGAGGATATCGAGAATATAATGACCTCCAACGTTGTAAGTAAGTTGCAAATGGCTCACCTTGATGTTGTCTTAGATTACCGAGATCTATCACAGTGACAGGTTGTTGGATGTTGTAAGAGTACTGCTGGGTAAATTGCTGAGCTAACTCATCAAAAGTCTTAAGCGGTGGTGTCAATTTTGCAAACCATTCCAAAGCTTGGCCTCTTAAGCTTCGAGGGAATAAGCGTAGGAGATATGTGTCTTCATGAAGAAAGTCCATACTAAGAGCATAAAAGTGACGTACATGATCATGGGGATCACCATTTCCATCATACTTGTCATATTTAGGAACCTCAATATCCTTAGGAAACGGGACCATGTATAGATCTTTATCAAAAGGAAGAGCACAAATTGATTCTACAAAAGAGACCTTTGGAGGCTCTCTTTCTAATGCCATTTGGGTAAGGCGTTGATTTGTCCGACGTAATTCTTCTTGAAGGACTTCCAATTCAGTTGGTACTCTTTGTTGGACAATTTGTCTGACATCATAGCCAGGAGGAAGCTTGTATCCTCTAGAAGTCATATATTGAAAATATTGATCACCATTACGCTCTAAAAGCTTATGCATCATTCGTTGGAAATCCACATCTTGTTCACATCTCATAAGATCCTCACTAGAAATCTCATCATTAGCCTCTGCCTCATGTTGAGAGGGAGGAGGTCTAGGAGGTGAAGAAGGCATAGCAAAAGTTGGCCTTGGAGGAGATCTTGGTGGCGTGTTGTTGTCATTGTTGCCATTGTTAAAAAGAGGTCTATGCTCATGATTACTAGTCTCAGGTTGCTCATGAAATGTCCCTCTATAAGCCATGTGCCTAGTAGCATCCATCCTTTATTGATTGTGTTCTTTGTCTAAGCGCGCTTGATTATCCTTACGCTCAAAGTGTTCTTGCAAGAGTTGAAACTTTTCTTGTTCAGTCAAAGTGAGTGAGACACTGTCTGTGTTTTTGGGGGTCTTGAATGCGGAAAAGAGGAAACCTCCTTTATACCACGGTGTAGCCTTAGATTTCTCAGATTGGTCAGAACTAGAACTATCTTTGCTAATGGGTGCTTTGGAACGTCTAGTTGGAGAAGGTAACTGTGTATAATTGAACGGAGGATGACTCTCCTGCTCAAATTGAGACCGAGTTGTAACCGGCATGAAAAGAGATGTTGGTTAACTAATAGAATGAGACAAAGTTTCTTAGATTTGAGATAAGAAAAGCTAATAAAGATCACTTGTCAAAGTAGAACAATAGAGAGAGATGGCTCGTCAAAAGTGCTCAAGCACTTACAGCAATCAATTGACTAAAGCCAAGCAACGAGCAAGAAGCTTAATAAGCAAGTAGCTAGAGAGGTAACCGTGATGCGACAAGTGATCAAGAGTAGCATTTGTTAAGCTCAAATCCAATAGTTTTAGCTCATTTGTTTCAGTCTAGAACAAATCTAAACATGTAAGTAACAAACCAGTTTCGAGTAAGAACAGAAAAGGACATTATACAGCAGGTTGAAGTGCAAGTTTAGCAACTCCGAATTGTAGCAATGACAGGACAGTAGAAATGACTCAGGATTCTTGGTTGAGGGTATGCAAGGATACTTCAATATCATATGACTCTTGACCAGTGAACGTGAAAAACTCAATTTTGAAGCGCTTGGACCAAATTTGTAGATTGAACAGTGCAATTTCTCAGTTTGACAAGCAGTAGCAATAGATAAAAGATAGGTTTGCAAACAGTATGGGATTAAACATGTCATAGAACACTTGAAACAAGGGCAAAAGCAACCTTGCCAAGACAAGCACTTGTGATATCAAAATAGAGAACCTTATGAATGCTACAGTTTGTTTGAATGTTGAGAACGTTTACACGGGCATAGCACAATCGAAGATAATTCAAGCAATTACTACCTAGAAGGACAAAGCTCATTACTTAGCAACGTGGCCCACAACTTGATGCTCCCTTGCCTCACACCAAGTGGTTGCCCACAAGAGATATTGGAGTTGTCATGGAAGTGTCAAAAACACAACCAAAGGAACACATATGGTGAGTGTCTTGGGGTGATCCGGGTAAGTCCACTTGGATCAATCCTTGCACCAAGAAGCTAAGCGGCTAAAATAAGGTGGCCTCTATCTAATGGTTCGTAGTAAGGGTTTCCGTTCATAGCACCCCTCTTGCTCCTCATAAAGGACTAGGACCTCGCGGCCTCAAGAGTACCTTAAGCATTCTTGCTTAATGCTTTCCTCATGGTCACAATCCCACAAGTTACTCACATCAAGCGAAGATAAGTACTATGTCTACCAAAGTTTTGTGTCCTCGATAGCCTTGAGATTATAATGAGTTGGAATCACTTGCCACCAAGGAAAATGATGACAAGGTTGTCCCCACTTGGGTCGTTCCTCTTGATTTCTCAAGAGCAGGCCCGCTAAAGGATCCTAAGCTAAACAAAGAATGGATAATTTTTGAGGTTCAAGGTTTTTGATTCACCACAAGGGTGAAGAGCATACTCCCCTATCTCAAAAACTTCTCCCAAACACACCAAGCAAGATCCAATTACCCCTTTGCTTCCAAAACCTCAAGATGGGTCAAGATTTTCTGATTCACCTAAAGGTGAAGAGCATACTTCTCCTACCACCCCAAGATTCCTTTCACAAAGTATTAAGTGCCTATGAAATGAAACAACTAGTATATGCCGCACTTAATAAAAAAAAGCAATTAAACAAGCACTTGATTTAGTTTTTATGCTTAGGGAAGCCCTACAAAAACCATTAGTAGCCCTCTTTGACATGCGTTCTTTTGGCAAAATATCTCAAGCAAGTGCACCTACAACCACAACTTGTTAGACCCATAATGGTTAGCACATGAAAAATCTGATAATCTGCAAAAATACTTGATCAAATGATAAAATCTGAAAATGAAACCATCATGGTTCAATTGGGCTCGGAAAGACCTTTCCAATGATATATCACACTTAAACTTTTGATACCATTTGCAAAATTTCAAAAAAAAATAGCCTAAAAATAGCCTAAAAAAATGGGCACGATAGATAAAATAGCCTAAAAATAGCTCTCTGCCAGGTTCAGACACAGTATCACGCGATACTTCGCCCGACACCAGGCGATACTTTTCAGTCCGTGTGATATTTCGCCCAACACCAGGCGATACTTCGCCCGAGACCAGTCGATATACCTCAATACTGCCGTGCGATTCTTCTCAGGCGCGAAGTATCGCACGCGTATAGTAAGGTATATCGCACGATATACCTGAGAAGTATCGCGCGATATTCTGAGACAAAAAACCAGAGAACAAAAATTACGCTAAAAACTTACCGAAAAATTGACGAAAATTGACGAAAATGCAGAAAAAGAAGGGACAAAGCTAGTCTACTCTGCCCCACGGTGGGCACCAAAAAATGTGTGCAATAAATGTGTCACACTTCTATGAATCATTACATGCAAGGAAACTCAAGAATGAGCCCTCACAAATCGATCCATAGCTCCCTAGACATGGAGTGCAAGGGTTTTAAGAATGCTCTCAGCTAGAGCTATTTAGCCAATAACCTTGCTAGTAAACCATGCAATGGGAGATTCAATGAAGACAAGGGCAAGAATGCCAATATCCTCAAGAATCAAGAATGAAAATGCAATGCAAGCTAAATTAAGAATGGAAATGCAAGCTAAACTATGGAAATGAAAGATGCAAGTATTACAAAGCCTCCTAGTTAAACTAGATGAATTAATCTAAAGCATAAAGGAAATCTAAGCTAAGAATGCCATGAAGATGAAGCTACTATGCAAGAAATGAAATCTAACTATGAAGCAAGAAAGCCATGATGATGCAAGAATGAAGACAAGAAGATAGAGTGTTGATGAAGATCCAAGATGGATGCCAACAATGCTCCAAATCTTCAAACCCTAGATGCAAGAATGTCTCCAAAAGCTCCAAAGTGACCTAGAAAACCTGCAGCATAAAGTTAGCATAAAAAGTTGGGGATCTAGAATGAAGAAGAGAGCTCTTCTTTTATAGGAAATGAGGAGAAATGGACCATGGAGATTAAGAGGCAAAAGATTTAATCAACGGTGGAGCTTGAAAAAGGAGCAATCCATGTGCACAAGTATCCTCCAATAGGAAAATAAGAGTTGACTTTTGTGTCCATATGAGACAAAAAGTGCTTTTTCCCTTTTTATAAAATAAGAATAATGCTTTATTTGTGCAACTTAGGATAAGAACAAAAGTGGGGGATTTTTATTTATTAAAAGGGGAGGAAATATTCCTTTTAATAAATAAAGACTTAGGATAAGATGGTTAGCCCATAGAAAATAATCGAATAAATGATAGAACTAGGATTTGATCAAGAATAAGTAATTTATGATTTAGCAAAAGGGGCTAATAGTCTAGGTGACCATTTTTAGGTGTATACAGATACCTCATAGACTATTAGGGCCATTCATTTGCTGAGTGATTAGTTGATCACGCAGACTAGGTCAATGTTGCCTCCTGGTGTGGATGATGTTGGCACATCGACATCTCACCGTAGTTCACATGTATGTGAGCCCCATATTTTCATTATCTGCAAGAATATGTGCCTCAGACCACTTACTGATGCTGATACATATCAATATGTTATTGATGAGGAGGATATAGGAGACATAGTTGCAAAGGTTGCAACACCTCATGGAGCATCTACATCTCATAAGAGTTCTCAGGAGGTGTACGCAAAGCCATGGACTCCTGTTGATACGGTAAGAGTAAACATTATAAATAAATTTGTCACATGACTTATTTAATTTATTTATTTAGATTAGTTTTAATGATTGCATGCACTTATGTATATATATTTTTTCCATTTATGTTTAGTTGATGACACGGGAGGAGTTGAGACAGGTGGATGAGCCCACAGCTTTGGCCATTTCATTTGGCCTTGATGCCTATACGGTATATTAAAAATTATGTACCCATTAGTCTTTTTTATATCATTTGGTGTACATGCTTAAATCTCTATCAATTAGAGCAATAAAATTCATACATTTACTAATATATTGTCATCTTATTGTACTCTTGCAGGCTACAACCAATGTCAGTGGGGGGCATGAGGGGGTTCCTTCATTAGGTGTCGACAAAGGAAATGTAATTAATTGTTTAAGATTAATTATGCGCGCATATGTATGCCACTTGTGTGTAGTAATAAATATTTTACTTGAATTTATTATATAGGCTGTGGCTATCAATGATTTTTTGACATGGGTTCGGGAGCCTAGGCTGACAGGCATCTCGATTCAGAGTGATAGCCCGATTGTACGTAGACTTTTACATATTGTTATTTGTATTTTGTAACTAGGGTTGTTATGATAAATTACATTTATATATAATTGAAAATCTTTTTACTCTCATAGGTTACTCCTAGTGTGAGGGAGGGCCCACGAGAATCTTTCGTATCTTTGTTGACCCAACCCACTATTCCAGAGGAGGGATCACCAGATGTAAGTTTTAATTTTAGTTCAAATCTTCCTATTTTGTAGATTTATTACTCTATGTTGCACCACTCTACTAATCTCATTATTGAAAATATATATTTATAGCTCAGAGTTAGTATTGTTGGCATGGTCCCTTCGCTACCAAGGACTTATGCTAGGACACCTGATCGTGGTAGGCGACCGAGAGGCCAGGTATAGATATTTGTATCCACTTATAATCATAATTAAATTATTTTTTGAATTATGAATTATATATGTGTGTGTGTGTGTGTGTACAAATCATATAAAGTAATTAATCTAACTTGGGTTTGAACTCATTTTTTATGCAGGATCAATTAGAGCCAAACACTTCTTCAAAGAGGCTACATTTTGATGATCCCCCTACGGCGTAGGATGTAGTTTTAGTTTTATGGTCATTTAGAGATGCCACTTGGCACATTTTGAGATGGCATATATGCCACATTGTACACCTTGAAACATTGATTTTGTAGACATTTTGAAATTGCATGTGCCATATTTGTATATGGAGATACATTTGATACTTTCTATATATAGAACATGTTCATTTTTATGTTATATTTGTGTCATCTTTTGTATACATATTTATTATTCATGTTTATGGAATTGAATGGTGAAGTTATATCTTGACTATGATTATCATTATGATTTAAAATATATCTTGTTGAAGTTACATATGTTTTTCTTTACTCTGGAATACCCTGTTCATGGAGCTTATTATGTTTGAGGTTTAGCTTCTATAGATTTTCTATGTTCTTATGTTTCATATCATTATATATACTCACTTGAGCCACCTAGTACTACATTGTTTCAATACTATGTATATACTCATTGTGTATATAACTCATCATATTCAGGTTTACTAAATGCATAGAGAAATGTAGCACTTGTGTTGTTAGGTCACTTGGGTCGAGTGTAGTCGCGAGAGTTCCAATGACTCTGTGGGAAAAATAGGGTTGTCACTGGTGTTTACCCGGCCAACTGGAGCTGATGGATCAAATGGTTCGATGCAATGTCAGATAGTTTGAAAGATACGCTGCTGAGCCACTTTTAACTAACCCTCACTGCAAGTTTTGGCATCGACTAAGATCATCTTTCCAAATGCAAACAAAGTCAAACTACCCAAAACTGAGAGAGGTTATTGTAGACCTCAAAAACATGATCTTGTATCCCCTAATAGTTTGTTGATACCTCTCATGAGGTCTAAGATACGAGCCCTAGAAGATTTCTTCCTAATCATGCTTAGTGCACCTTGGGGTCACTTGGGTCGAGCGTGGCCGCGAGTGTTCCAATGACTCTATGGGCAGAATGGGGTTGTCACTAGCATTTACCTAGCCAACCAGAGCTGATGGACTAGATGGTTTAATGCAATGTCAGATGGTTTGAAAGATACGTTGTTGAGCCGCTTTCAACTGACCCTCACTGCAAGTTTTGGTATCGACTGAGATCACCTTGCCAAATGCAAACAAAGTTGAATCACCCAAACCTGAGAGAGGTTATTGTAGACCTTAGAAAAAAAATCTTGTAGCCTTTGACGGTTTGTCAATACCTCTCACGAGGTCTGAGATACAAGCCCCAAAAGATTGTTTCCCAATCGTGCTTAGTGCACCTTCGGGTCACTTGGGTCAAGCTTGGTCGCAAGCATTCTAGTGACTCTATGGGTGGAAATGGGTTGTCACTGGCATTTACTTGGCCAGCCAGAGTTGATGGAGCAGACGGTTTGATGCCAGGCCAGACGGTTTGAAAGATACGCTACTGAGCTGCTTTCAACTGACCCTCACTGCAAGTTTTGGCATCGACTGAGATCATCTTGCCAAATGCAAATGAAGTCAAATCAACAAAAACTAAGAGAGGTTATTGTAGACCTCAAAAAAAAAATCTTGTAGCCCTTGATGATTTTTTGATACCTCTCACAAGGTCTAAGATACGAGCCCTAGAAGATCACTACCCAATCGTGCTTAGTGCACCTTGGGGTCACTTGGGTGGAGCATGGTCGTGAGCGTTCCAGTGACTTTGTGGGTAGAATGTGGTTGTCACTGGAATTTACTTGGCCAACTGTAGCTGATGGAGAAGACGGTTCAATGCCAGGTCAGACAGTTTGAAAGATATGCTGCTGAGCCACTTTCAACTGACCCTCACTACAAGTTTTGGCATCGACTGAGATCATCTTTCCAAATGCAAACAAAGTCAAATCATCCAAAACTAAGAGAGGTTATTATAGACCTCAGAAACATGATCTCATAGCCCCTAATAGTTTGTTGATACCTCTCATGAGGTCTGAGATACAAGCCTCGAAAGATCACTGCCCAATCGTGCTTAGTGCACATTGGGGTCACTTGGGTCGAGCATGGTCGCGAGCGTTCTAGTGACTCTGTGGGTGGAATGGGGTTGTCACTAGCATTTACCTAGCCAACTAGAGTTTATGGAGTAGATGGTTTGATGCTAGGTCATACGGTTTGAAAGATACACTACTGAGCCGCTTTCAACTGACCCTCACTGCAAGTTTTGGCATCGACTGAGATCCTCTTTTGAAAACAAAGTCGAATTGCCAAAAATTGAGAGAGGTTATTGTAGACCTTGGAAACATGATCCTATAGCCCTTAACATTTTGTTGATACCTCTCACGAGGTCTGAGATACGAGCCTCGAAAGATCACTACCCAATCGAGCTTAGTCAACTTGCGGTCACTTGGGTCGAGTGTGGTCCCGAGCGTTCCAGTGAATTTGTGGGTGGAATGGGGTTGTCACTGGAATTTACTTGGCCAACTAGATCTCATGGAGTAGATAGTTTGATGCTAGGTCAGATGGTTTGAAAGATACGCTGTTGAGCCGCTTTCAACTGACCCTCACTGCAAATTTAGGCATTGACTGAGATCATCTTGCCAAATGCAAACAAAGTCAAATTGTCCAAAACTGAGAGAGGTTATTGTAGAACTCAGAAACATGATTTGGTATCCCCTAATATTTTTTTGATACCTCTCATGAGGTCTGAGATATGAGCCCTAGAAGATTGTTTCTGAATCGTGCTCAGTGCACATTGGGGTCACTTGGGTCGAGCGTGGTCATGAGCATTTCAGTGACTCTGTGGGTAGAATGAGGTTGTCATTGCTATTTACCCAACCAACTAGAGCTGATGGAGCAAATGGTTTAATTCTAGGTCAGACGGTTTGAAAGATACATTTTTGAGCCGCTTTCAACTGACCCTCACTGCAAGTTTTGGCATCGACTGAGATCGTCTTGCCAAATGCAAATGAAGTCAAATCACCCAAAACTAAGAGATGTTATTGTAGACCTCATAAACATGATCTCATAACCCCTAATGGTTTTTTAATACCTCTCACGAGGTTCGAGATACAAGCCCCAGAAAATCTCTGCCCAATTATGCTTAGTGCACCTTGGGGTCACTTGGGTCGAGCATGGTCGCGAACATTCCAGTGACTTTGTGGGTGGAACAAGGTTGTAATTGGCATTTACCTGGCCAACTAGAGCCAATGGAGTAGATAGTTTGATGCAATGTCAGACGGTTTGAAAGATACACTATTGAGCCGCTTTCAACTGACCCTTACTGCAAGTTTTGGCATTGACTGAGATCATCTTGCCAAATGAAAACAAAGTCAAATCACCCAAAACCAAGAGAGGTTATTGTATACCTTAGAAAAAATATCTCGTATCCCTTGATGGTTTGTCGATATCTCTCATGAGGTCCAAGATACGAGCCCGGGAAGATCACTACCGAATCATGCTTAGTGCACCTTGGGGTCACTTGGGTCAAGCGTGGTCATGAGCATTCCAATGACTCTATGGGTGGAACGGGGTTGTCACTAGCATTTACAATGTCATGAAAGTGAACCACCAACTTATAGTCCACACCATTTTCAATAACAAAAAATTTAACCCTTTTAGTCTCTCATGCAAACTTAGAAGCACGTCACTTGCAGACCATAAAACACACACTGCACTATGGTACACTGGGAAGCCTGCAAGCAATTGTGTTTTACAGATTAAGTAAGTAGTCCTTGGGAGCATGTCCTTGTCTGTAGTGGAAACAATTAGGTTTTCATTCTGAAACAAGAGAAGAACCAAATGGGAAAGCATGCACACTTCTTTTCTTGACCCAGTTTCGTTGTAATGACTATTAGTGGTATGTTTGAAATTTGAACTGTGAAACTAATCATGATTAAGCTAATTAAGGTTGAGGTTTAACTTCTATAGATTGTTTGAAATGATAAAAAATAATATCGTTAAAGTATTAGAAACAACAATCAAACATGTAAGAATTCAAACCATGCAAATGACATAAGTAAATGACATGTAAGATCCCTTGTTGGCACTATTGGCCACCCATACATGATTTTGGTCATAAGTCATTATCAAGACTTCTAGGACATTTAACTTTTAAATCAATTGATTGTTACAAATTGCCATTATAGGTTTCAAAAGATCTCAATTAACCATTAAGGATCATTTTGTCCTTCTATCTCTGATTGGATCCATGGTGAGCATAGGTGTCTTCATAGGTGGTCCTACACAAGTTACAATCCACATAAAAAACCAAGTTTGTTGAGTCAAAATACAATCAAAGAAAGGTAAAATTAATGTATTGAAATTAAGCTTAACGAACTTACAAAATAATGCACTAAGTCAACTTATTACCTAGTCAAGTATTCCTGAAGGGTCATCTCTTTGCTTCAGGGTCTCCAATAGTGCTTCATGATTAGTAGTACTAATAGTCCAAAGTTATTTTGTCTTTGGTCTTCCTTGATGCTTTGACAACTTGACATTTGTTGCTATAACAAGGTGTGAATACATGAGAATAGTTTTGTGCTTCTCATAGTCTTCAAATGCGATAATTCCATTCTTTCTAATCATGTATGTTCCCAGCCATGTTCCCACAACAATAACTGAACCAAGAGGATATCTAAACCCATCACCATCTGTCATTAGTTTTACAAGATTTTTTTTACCTCGTACAGAATGTACTAACCAATAATCTGACCTCTCATCATTCCTCTGTGGTGCAACCAATGCAAAAACATCTCCTGGCTACATAAGATCTAAAAGATGGTCATACTCAACTAAAGTGTCTATGTCATCATTTTTTATAGAGAGTGTCAAAGAAAAAGGATTTAGATACTATGGAACCCATGTATCCACCCACTCACTTGACTCACAATGATCCCAATCATACTGAAAACACATGGGGAAAAAACAAGCCAACTCTCATGTCCAAATGGTCCATGTCATGTTTCCAAAAAATTGATCATAAAGTCTTGAAGCTCGCAACCTAATGGTTCTATGTGACCTCTTTCATTCCTAATTATTCAGAATATTCTCCTTAATTTCAAATAGCCATTTAGGTGTTCTTGAAAGCCCCGAATTTGAAGATTGATTATCTTTATTGCAAGGGACTTCATTTCGCATATAATTTGGAGATGTGTAACGTTCATGTGGTTCTTGTGCAACATTTTCATTCTCCAAGTCTACATTTTCAATCTCCATCTGTACATTTTCATCTTCATTTCATTCATTTTCATTCCCCAAATCTACATTTTCATTCACCAAGTCTACATTTTGATTCTCCATCTCTACATTTTCATGTTCACTTCATACATTGTTATTCACAAAATTAATTTCCATATTATTTTCAAATTCAACATCCTCTTCACTTGCAACTACATTTATAGGGTCACCTTGATTAATGTTTAACATACCTTCTCTCCTTCTTCGATGATTTTCCCTATCTTTTTCCCTATATGCTTGAATTTCTTCATTCATCACCTTCCTCTTCCGTTTAGCCTTTCGGTGACTGCTGCTTCCCATGGTGAGACCACAAGTTGACAAAAAATAAATAATGGGGCCCAAATCACATTTTTTTCCTGCAACCCGTGAAAAAAGTCTGAAATCCCATGCTTCTCTAGTCTGTGGGGATAGGGAATATTTTGGTAAAATATCACCAGTCAATAATTGAGTACCTGATATTTCTAGGTAGATGAAAAAAAGGGTGGGAGCAAATGAAAAACCTAAACTTTTATATATAAAATGAAGTATATAAGATATATATAATGTATATTATATATATACTAATGTATTATATGTACTAATGTGTATAATATATATATAATATATTATATATATACTAATGTATATAATATATATATATATATATATATATATATATATATATATATATATATATATATATATATATATATATATATATATATATATATATATATATATATATATATAATGTATTCAAAAAAATACTTGCACAGTTGATTTGATGATAGCCAGTTTCAGACCAAGTCCTCTTGAAAGTATCTAGCATCGGATTTTTCTACAAACTCCTTGTAATGTCGACAGTCTGACTATACTGAAGAAGTAGGTGTCCATAGGGGTCATGGAAACTTCCTAGGGGTCCTAATGCATAATAAGGTGTACTAGGACCCCTAGGAAGTCCCCATGACCCCTTTTGACACATTTGAACACTCAAGTGTGTCTAAAGGGGTCCTAGGATCCCTTAGGACATACTTGAGTGTTCCAATGTGTCTACAGGGGTCACGGAGAGTTTGTAGGGGTCCTAATGCATGATAAGGCATACTAGGACCCCTAGGAAGTCCCCATGACCCCTTTTGACACATTCAAACACTCAAGTGTGTCCAAAGAGGTTGTAGGACCTCTTAAGACATACTTGAGCATTCCAATGTGTCTACAAGGGTCATGGGGCCTTCCTAGGGATCCTAACACGTGATAAGGCATACTAGGACCCCTAGGAAGTCCCTGTGACCCCTTTTGACACATTTCAATGCTCAAGTGTGTATGAAGTGGTTGTAGGACCCATTAGGACACACTTGAGCATTACAATGTATCCATAGGGGTCACAAGGACTTCCTAGGGGTCCTAACATGTGATAAGGCATACTAGGACCCCTAGGAAGTCCCCATGATCCATTTTGACACATTTGAATGCTCAAGTGTGTCCAAAGGGGTCATAGGACCCCTTAGGACATACTTGAGCATTCCATTGTGTCCATAGGGGTCATGGGGACTTCCTAGGGGTACTAACATGTGATAAGGTGTACTAGGACCCCTAGGAAGTCCCCATGACCCCTTTTGACACATTTGAATGCTCAAGTGTGTCTGAAGAGGTCGTAGGAACCCTTAAGACATACTTGAGTGTTCGAATGTGTCCACAAGGGTCACGGGGACTTCCTAAAGGTCCTAACACATGATAAGGCATACTAGGACCCTAGGAAGTCCCCATGACCCCTTTTGAATCATTTGAATGTACAAGTGTGTCTAAAGTGGTCATAGGACCCATTAGGACACACTTGAGCATTCTAATGTGTCCATAGGGGTCATGGAGACTTTCTAGGGGTCCTAACGCATGATAAGGAATACTCAGACCCCTAAGAAGTCCCTATGACACATTTGAATGCCCAAGTGTGTCCGAAGGGGTTGTAGAACCCCTTAGGACACACTTGAGTGTTCCAATGTGTCCATAGGGGTCACAAGGACCTCCTCACAGTCCTAACGCATGATAAGACATACTAGAACCCCTAGGAAGTCCCCATGACCCCTTTTGACATATTTGAATGCTCAAGTGTGTCCAAAGGTGTCGTAGGACCCCTTAGGACACACTTGAGCATTCCAATGTGTCAATAGGGGTCACGAGGACTTCCTAGGGGTCCTAACACATGATAAAGCATACTAGAACCCCTAGGAAGTCCCCATGACCCTTTTTGACACATTTAAATGTTCAAGTGTGTTTGAAGGGGTCGTAGGACCCCTTAGGACATACTTGAGCATTCCAATGTGTCTAGAGGGGTCATGGGGACTTCTAGGGGTCCTAACGCATGATAAGGTGTACTAGGACCCCTAGGAAGTCCCCATGACCCCTTTTGACACATTTGAATGCTCAAGTGCATTCAAAGAGGTCATAGGACCTCTTAAGACATACTTGAGCATTCTAATGTGTCCACAAGGGTAATGGGGACTTCCTAGGGGTCCTAATGCATGATAAGGCATACTAGGGTCCCTAAGAAGTCCCCATGACCCCTTTTGACACATTTAATGCTCAAGTGTGTCTGAAGTGGTCGTAGGACCCCTTAGGATACACTTGAGCATTCCAATGTGTCCATAGGGGTCATGGGGACTTCTTAGGGGTCCTAACGCATGATAAGGCATGCTAGGACCCCTAAGAAGTTCCCATGAACCCTTTTCACATATTTGAATTCTCAAGTATGTCTGAAGAGGTTGTAGGACCCCTTAGGACACACTTGAGCATTCCAATGTGTCCATAGGGGTCACAAGGACTTCCTAGGGGTCCTAGTATGCCTTATCATGTGTTGGACCCCTACAAAGTCCCCGTGACTCCTATAGACACATTTTAAGGCTCAAGTGTGTCCTAATGGGTTTTAGGACCCCTTAGGACATACTTGAGCATTCCAATGTGTCCATAGGGGTCACAGGGACATTTTAGGGGTCCTAACACATGATAAGGTGTACTAGGACCCCTAGGAAGTTCCCATGACCCTTTTTGACACATTTGAATGCCCAAGTGTGTTAAAAGGGGTTGTAGGACCCCTTAGGACACACTTGAGTGTTCCAATGTGTCCATAGGGGTCACGGGGACTTTCTAGGGGTCCTAATTTGTGATAAGGCGTACTAGGACCCCTAGGAAGTCCCCATGACCTCTTTTGACACATTTGAATGCCCAAGTGTGTCTGAAGGGTTTGTAGGACCCCTTAGGACACACTTGTGTGTTCCAATGTGTTCATAGGGGTCATGGGGACTTCCTAGGGGTCCTAGTACACCTTATCATGTGTTAGGACCCTTAGAGTCCACGTGGCCCCTATGGACACATTGGAATGCTCAAGTGTGTCCTAAGGGGTCATCCATGTGACCCCTATGGACACATTGGAATGCTCTAGTGTGCCCTAAGGGGTCCTACAACCCCTTAGGACACACTTGAGCATTCCAATGTGTCCATAGGGGTCACATGGGCTTTTTAGGGGTCCTAACACATGATAAGGCATACTAGGACCCCTAGGAAGTCCACAAGACCTATTTTGACACATTTGAATGCTCAAGTGTGTCCAAAGGGGTCATAGGACCCCTTAGGACATACTTAAGCATTCCATTGTGTACATAGGGGTCACGAGGACTTTCTAGGGCTCCTAACGCATGATAAGGTGTACTAGGACCCCTAGGAAGTCCCCATGACCTCTTTTGACACATTTGAATGCTCAAGTGTCTTCGAAGAGGTTGTACGACCCCTTGAGACATACTTGAGTGTTCCAATGTGACTACAAGGGTCACAGGGACTTCCTAGGGGTCCTAACACATGATAAGGTGTACTAAGACCCCTAGGAAGTCCCCATAACCCCTTTTGACACATTTGAATAATCGAGTGTGTGTGAAGTGGTCGTAGGACTGCTTAGGACACACTTGAGCATTCCAATGTGTCCATAGGGGTCATGGGGACTTCTTAGGGGTTCTAACACATGAT
Organism: Chamaecyparis obtusa; assembly: GCA_027943335.1. Taxonomy (NCBI): domain Eukaryota; kingdom Viridiplantae; phylum Streptophyta; class Pinopsida; order Cupressales; family Cupressaceae; genus Chamaecyparis; species Chamaecyparis obtusa. Next base: position 213,984 of record BSBK01004011.1, on the reverse strand, counting down.
AAGGTGTACTAGGACCCCTAGGAAATCCCCATGACCCCTTTTGACATAGTTGAATGCTCAAGTGTGTCTAAAGGGGTTGTAGGACCCCTTAGGACATACTTGAGCATTCCAATGTATCCATAGGGGTCATGCGGACTTTCTAGGGGTCCTAACATGTGATAAGGCATACTAGGACTTCTAGGAAGTCCCCATGACCTCTTTTGACACATTTTAATTCTCAAGTGTGTCTGAAGGGGTCATAGGACCCCTTAGGAAACACTTGAGTGTTCCAATGTGTCCATAGGTATCACGGAGACTTTCTAGGGTTCCTAACATGTGATAAGGCATACTAGGACCCCTAGGAAGTCCCCATGACCCCTTTTGACACATTTGAATGCTCAGGTGTGTCTGAAGGGGTCATAGGACCCTTTAGGACACACTTGAGCATTCCAATGTGTCCATAGGGGTCATGGGGACTTTTTAGGGGTCCTAACATGTGATAATGTGTACTAGGACCCCTAGGAAGTCCCCATGACCCCTTTTGACACATTTGAATCCCCAAGTGTGTCCAAAGGGGTTGTAGGACCCCTTAGGACACACTTGAGCATTCTAATGTGTCCATAGGGGTCACGGGGACTTCCTAAGGGTCCTAGTATGCCTTATCATGTGTTAGGACCCCTAGAAAGTCCCTGTGACCCCTATGGACACATTAGAATGCTCAAGTTTTTCCTAAGGGGTCCTACAACCCCTTCAAACACACTTGGTCATTCAAATGTGTCAAAAGGGGTCATGGGGACTTCCTAGGGGTCCTAGTATGCCTTATCACATATTAAGACCCCTCAAAAGTCCCCGCGACCCCTATGGACACATTGGAACACTAAAGTGTGTCCTAATAGGTCCTACAACCCTTTCAGACACACTTGGGCATTCAAATGTGTCAAAAGGGGTCATGGAGACTTCCTAGGGGTCCTAGTACATCTTATCATGCATTAGGACCCCTAGAAAGTCCTTGTGACCCCTTTTGACACATTGGAACACTCAAGTGTGTCCTAAGGGGTCCTACAACCCCTTCAAACAAACTTGGGCATTCAAATGTGTCAAAAGGGGTCGTAGGATCCCTTAGGACACACTTGAATGTTCCCATGTGTCCATAGGGGTCACAGGGACTTCCTAAGTGTCCTAACACTTGATAAGGCATACTAGGACCCCTATGAAGTCTCCATGACCCCTTCGTACACATTTCAATGCTCAAGTGTGTCCAAAGGGGTCGTAGGACCCCTTAGGACACACTTGAGCATTCCAATGTGTCCTTCTCTCTCTTTCTCCCTCTCACCCTCTCTCTCTCCACCTCCAGTGAACTATTCTTTAAAGCTTCCATTTCTACTTAGCTTGGGTTTACAACGCCTATAAAAGGCACAACTATGCCCCTATAGGGTTTCATGATCATGCTCGAAATCATATTATTTTCATGCATTACTTCATTAATGTTTGCTCTGGGAGGAAGATTATAATTTCTATATTTCCACAAGCCCTGAAATATTTTTGTCATTATCTCTCTCTACCTCTACTCTCTCAATTTAGTTCTCTCCCTCTCCGCTACACTTAGCTTAGCCATCCTTACCTACTCTTTAACAAAGATTCTCCATAATTTGTATACAAAGGCATCCTATAGGAAAAAATGAAAAGTTTCCTAGAGAATATCCAGAATTCGTATACAAAAGCATCATACAGGAAAAATGACAAAAAATTAATAGCTAAAAGGTAAAATTTATCATGAACACTGCCAGCACCTAGGTCATACCCATTGTCAAATCCTGGCCTATGACGTGCAAAATGAGCAAATCAAGTGAAATGAAAGGGATGTATGGATCAAATAGAGAAGGTGCATCAAATCGGATCAATATCATAATATATACAAAAAATACTATTATGGACAAAAATATTTGCATATTAATGGGAAAGAGTGGGAAGAGCTTCTTGGACCCATGATAGAAACTATTAAGGAATTGCATGATATATTACTCAATGGTGCAAGGAATATTATTGATGAACGTGGGATTGCAACTACATCTATTCAATATACAGAGGAAGATATAGAAAATCTTCTTAATAGAGAGATTAATGTGAGAGAAAAGGACATTTCAGAAGAAAATGGTTATCTTGGTGCCATCCAAGGTATGCCAATTACTCAGGACGAAGAGACAAAGTCCACGGTTAATGGGAAAGAGTGGGAAGAGCTTCTTGGACCCATGATAGAAGTTATAGATAAGGAGGAAGAGCTAGGAAGGGGAAAATGACAAAGGAAAGAAGTAAGATATGCATGTGAGCCTATGATAGATAATGATGATGAGTACTCACCCTCTGCTAGTAGCTCAAGTAACAAGTGTTGTGGAATTATCCACAGAGCAATGTGAAATGAAGCCTCAAATTGGTTTAGCGGGAAAATAATTTGGTCATGCACTTCATTCTAGTACCACAAATATTTCTATTAGAAATGCCTATTCGTCAATGGCCTTGCATTTAGGGGACATGGGAAACCAGGGTAATCATGTTGGGCATTATCCCTCAAATGTAAGTTCATTGCCACCTTTGGCAAGGCAGTCTCACTCCTCATTTTACAACAAAGGGAAGCCATCTATAGTCCAAGGTTTTAATTCAGCTGACAAGTGGAGAGCTTCTCAAGGTACTAATCTCTTTCATAGAGAAGTTCTTGATTCATCTCAAGGTTCTTGTTTAGGTGACCAACCCCTTGGAGGTCCACAAATAGACCCATTGATTTCCCAAATTGGTAAAAGGGTAGATGCAATTTTGGAAAGAGTATCCCAATTGAAGAGAAATGGAAATTCCAATGATCATAAAGTTATTGCAGATCCAATGGGTGTATCTCCTCCACTAACAAATATAACTACTTCTAGAGACTTGAGTTTAAATGGAGACTATTTGTTCCCAAACATGCCCCAGTCGAGCAAATGAACCAGATGTTGCTTGAGTAAAGAAGATAGTGGTTTATTAAAGCATCTGCATTATCCCACTTACTATCAGTTACTACTTTTTGAGTGGCTTGCCAGCTGCTTCTGTGCAAGATTTCTATAATATATAATGTCCTCATGCAAGTACATGACAGTTTTTGTAAACATTTTCTGTTGTAAAGGGTTAGTGAGCAATATCAAAGAAAAGGTTCTTGCATGTATTATTTAGACACACATCAATTAGGAAACCATTTTTCTCCCATTACATGGCAGAAATGCCTAGATTCACTTTGTGGGTATCAATAGGCAGCAAGATGAGGGAAGAAATATTTGAGAAGAGGAAGTACAAATGTTACTGTCCAAAACCATTTGGAGAGTAATATTCTTCTCTTGATTGTAATAAGAAACTCAAAATGTAGAAGATGACAAATAGCTGGGGCATTTATTTCCTATGACCTATGTCAATTTTATTTCAATCCCTATTGATGATATTCTCAACGTGTAAAAATAAACTGATGTGTTATTTTAAAATGGTGTTGACTGAAATTTATGAACATATGTCAAATATCTATTTTTTCCAGAATTTGAAATAGAACCAGTGGTAATATAATCAAATTTGTGAATTTCACATCCAATCATTAGATGTTAATGAAAAGTACAACACAATAATATTTTTGAACTGATAAACAATCTTAGTCTTACTTCAAACCTACTCCCGTGTATGTGGGTTCTTGGAGGTATCTACTGAACAATGTGTGGATCTGTAATGTCCCTATCCAGGACCTTACTCACTTTGCTTAAAACTCCTAATTAGAATTTGGATTTCTAATGCCTTCTGTGATATTATTTAAGTATTCCTTACTCCTTACTGATTAATATTGTAATGAATTGGTTATCCTTCCCCTTCTCTCTCTCCTACTCTCTCCCCTTCCCCTTCTCTCTCTCTCTCTCTCTCTCTCTCTCTCTCTCTCTCTCTCTCTCTCTCCTTCTCACCTTCTCACCTTCTCACTCTCTCTCTTCCTCTCTCAGCCCCTGCCACTGTCTCACTCTCTCTCTTCCTCAATGACCACCCATGAATTTTTTAAATGGTTGATTGATTTCCTTTTCTTCTTTCAATGGCCATCCATGATTTTTCTGCAATCTTCCAATCTTTCATACATAGTTGTAAAATACATATTAATATATATTATATACATATAAAATAATATGTAGTATGTGATATATAATGTAACATTTAATATTAATATATATTAAATAATATTTAATGTAAAATGTATATTATATAACATTTAATATATATAATATATAATCTAATATATATCTAATATATAATTTTTGATATATAATATATAATATAATATATAATCTAATCTAATATAGGATGGAGAAAGGGGAGGGAGAAAGGGGAGGGAAAAGTGAAAAATCAAAATTCTACTGGCCTTTTCGGGTACCCAAAAATATCGAGTACCTGATTAGGCTTGGTATTGCTTTGTGGACCAAACCTACATGGTCAACTATTGAAATGTCTCAAAAATGTGTTTTTCCCCTATTTCTCTAAGTTCCAGACTTCGACCATGTAGCTAACGACTTTTTTTTCACCCAAATTTGATGAAACGAAAAGGGTATCTTAAGGAGAGTAACAACTTTCTATCGATATAATTGCTGTCAAATTTTGAATTCGGTAAGTAATTATTAGTTATTTTCTAATTGAGTTACCTCTAAAGTGTTGATTTATATACTGATTGAAAAATAACTATAACTTTCTGACGGTATAACATTTTTGAAATCCAAAAAATGCATCACATTCTATACTTCACCTACTATAAGGAAAAAAAATTGAATTTTGTAATGTTTTGAATAAGTTAAGGTGGTCAAACACGGTAGTTTTTTATTCTGAAAATGTTGTAGCAAAAAATTCATAATTAATTATTTTTTTGGAATAAAATTACAAAAAAATGTGTCACATCCGAGTATGAGTCTACTACTTATATATAAAATCTTATAATAAAATATTATCATTTGATTATGATTAAGGTGGTCAGACATACACCTACTTCTTATTTTTTTCCAAAAATTTTTGTACTGCTGCATTGAAATCTATACTTTTCACCAATCATACTAACTTTTTTTCAAAAAAGGCCTAGTAGTTTAGAAACTACATTCAATTTTCTACAGATTCTATTCTTACAACTTTTTGATATTAGGTTGATAGCTAGTTGAAATTTTCACGTCAAGTTGACTAAACCTGATTTGTTGATTTTTCATTGCCACTTAAGGGCATAGTTTGGCCCCTCATGATCTTGCACATACCCAGCTACTATCTCTCATCCTAGTGTGGTGCCTTTCATCATTCCTTCTAAACAATAAAAGGAATCAATGTTGATTAATCCTAATCAAATAAAACCAAATGTAATAGTTGTGCTCATGATCACCACCATAGACGTCACGCTAGGGCTTATGAGCTTATCTCCCACAACATTTCCTCTCATAAGACACCATCTTATGCCTTGATTCTCTTTTACCAACCTATGCATACCCCAAGGGAGGAAGTTAATCTAAAGACAATGAAATTAAACAAAGATGATGATTCTATTTGTATCTTAGATCCTATTTTGATTAATATTGATGAAGAATATAATCTTGATGATGATGACATTTTAATGCAAATTATATGGACATACTAGTGATTTTGATGACATGTATGATATTATTGATGTTAATCATGATTTACCTTTTAGATTTGTAAACAATTGTCTCTTGATCCAAGTGACAAACAAAGTGACTCATCATCACAACATGGTCCTTGTTTGGAACTTTTGATTTCTCCATCTACCATGCTTAACATTGCTCCTCTTGTGTATTTTCCACCTTCCCTAAATAGATTGGACTGGTATTGGAGGGATGCATATGATATGCTTAATTATCTCCTCTTATACAATGGATTTGTTTGTGTATTTTCTTGTTGTGATGTATTTCTTATTATATGCTTTATTTAGATTTAGTTAAACAACCCTTGTTTCTATTTTGGTGAAAGGTGATAAAGGAATTGATCTATCCTCCTAGGTGCCCAATGTCAAAGAATCACAATTTAACAACTCTCTAAAGAAGGAAACCACCTCCTTGGAAACTTCCTCTAGTTTCTCCACCATTTGTCCATTTGAATTCTTAAGCACACCTATTCTATTAATCTTCCTTCTAATCCTTGTACTATTATGGAAATTTTTTGTATTCCCATCTCTTTCCTCTAGCCAAGTCTCCCTGGACTTTTTCCTCCAAAAAATTTCCTCCTTGGCCAGAATGTCTTCATAGCTCTTTAATAGGATTTTTTCTTTCATAAAAATTTCCTGATTCATTCATTCCTTAAAATCCTTCTCAGTCAACTCACCAATTTATTTTTAAATCTCTTCCTTACTTGCAAAGATATCCCCAAAACAATCCTTATTCCATTGTTTAACTTGATTCTTAATAGCTTTCAGTTTTGCCATAAAAATGAAAGCTTTGGAGCCTTCAAAAAATTCCTCCTTCCACCATTGTTCCAATAAGGACTTTAGCCCATTATCTTTGAACCACATTGTCTCAAATTTGAAAGGACATCTATTAGGTTTGTTAGTTTCCTTCACCCAAAGAGATAATGGGTAGTGGTCTGACCCTAAAGCAGAGAGGATAGAGGGTTCTAAATCAAAATTGAAATCAATCAAGTTTCCCCTGAAGAAAAACCTATCTAATTTCTCAGTGATATTACTGAAACCTAGTCTACAATTGGTCCATGTAAAGGTCCCATTACTTGTTTTGATACCCATCAATTTATTTCTATTTACCCAATCAATGAATGCCAACATGGTCTGAGAAGTTCTTCCTAGCCCCTCAACTTTCTCATTCTCATTCAAAATAGCGTTAAAATCCACCCCCAAGATAAACATCTTCCTATGGTTATTATGAAAAAAGGGTTCAATTTCCTCCCATACTCTTTCTTTCTCATGAAGGGTCGAAGGGCCATACACGTTGATTATTAAAAATTCCAAAGACCCATTCATGCTTTTAACCTTACCCCCTATCCAAAACATACCCGCTCTAATATTTACAAAGCTAACCTTTCTTAGATTCTAGAGAATACCTAAGCCTGTCGAGGCTCCTACAAAGGCTCACATTCCACTACCCAACCCCCTAACTATCTTTTTAATTTCTCCACATCCTCACAACCATGCATAATTTCTTGTAACAACAAAATGTCTATCTTGTTCCTCCTAATGAAGTGCTTCAAGACACATTGTTTGTTAGGGGAATTTAAACCCCTAACATTCCAAGTGATTACTTTCATTTCCCCATGGGAAGGTTCTTCCCCTTCCCTGCATATAAAGCCGAGTATTTTTCTTGTCCTACCGCTAGTGCATCTTTTAGCCTAAGCTCATTAAGAGACTTTCTCCCTCTTTTTTTGGACTCCTTGGCACAATCAACATTCTCCTTACCTTTATCGTTAATGGAAATACCTCAAATAGAAGTGTTTCTTTCCTTTTTATTCAAAACCATATTGCCTTTTGAATTTACTATAGAATTACTAACTCCAAACTAGTTTACTTCATCTACTCCCACATTTTGTCTTAGTGCCCCTAGCGAATCATCGTTTAGAGCAACCATCATCCTACTTACTATCTCTTGATTACATTAAGAATGTCAATTATCTTCTTCAATGAGATATAAGCCTAAAAAATTAGACAGTTCCTCTATTTTTTCCTTATCTGTGGAAGTTAACTCTAGAGTATTTTCCTTATCATGAATATTCCATATTTCTTCCTCTTTCCAGACCTCTTCTAAAGTATTTTCCTTGATTAGACTTAACTCCCTATTGACCTTGGTCCTCATTCTCTATGTTTTTTCTAAAATACCTTTGAGGGAGTCGTTGTATTGATTAATACTAATATCTACACTCCCTTCCCTTACCATTCTCATTTCTACTTCCTCCCTATCATCTTTGGGAGTATCCACTTTTTTTTCATCCTTCAACCTATCATAACCTAACCATTGGTTCTCCTCCTTTTTATCCTTTCTTCCAATTTCCTATTGAAAATTTTTAGTATGTGTTTCCATGATCTCCCCTTCTTCCAGCTCCAAATCCCCCCCCCCCCCCCCCCCTTAATTACTTTTTCAATAAAAAACCCTCCCTGATTTTCTAGGAATTTAACTTCTACCTCAACATCTCCACTCAATATCATGGGATTTCCATCCTCTATGGGAAATTCTTCCCGCAACAAACCATTAAAGAAAATTGGATAAATAAAGTATGAAAATTCTTTTGATCTTACCTCGACTGGACTCAATTTTTCTACTGAGATATCCATTCTTACCACCATAATCACATCATTTTTAAAGAATTTTCCCTCCTCCATGCCTACAAAGGTCCCTAAACTATTCCATATATTCCTAATAATTTCCTTATTTACTAATTCTATCGGTAAATTAGGGAGTAAAACCGCTCTTTCCATCTTGAAATCTTCTAAATTTTTAGGCTTGAAATTAGGTATCCAATCGATAAAATTAAAGTTATTACCTCTAAATCTAGGAAACTCTTCCTTTACTAATTTTTTCTTTAAAATAGAGGGACAAACAATATATAGAATTTTTTTGATAAAATCATTACATTTACCTATTTATATGTCACCTAGAACCATTTTTCTATCTACTCTATTCGGATGCCAATCCATTCCATCTTGTGATATTCCATATTTCTGGCATAGTCTATGTGTTGCTTCTAACATTCCTTCTCTACATTCCACAATTAAAGTTTCCTTAGTATCAACAACAGGATATACCATTTTATTACCTTTTGATTGATGAGATAGGGTTTTGTCCTGCATTACAACATTCTCATCCCTAGAGTTTTTTGACAAACTAACTGATCTTTCTGATATCTTTCTTTTTGGAGGGATTTCCTGCTTTAGGGAATTAGAGTGGGGCAGATTCCTTCCCGGTCTAGTACAATTCTCTCGTTGGGAATTTACTGGGGATCTTCTCCATCGATTGGGAACTAGTTTTATAGAACCTTCCTCAATATTTTGTAGACTTTGGAATTGATTATGGAGCAAGGGAAAGCTAGGGTTATGTTTCAATTTTCACCGCTCTAATCTAGGCTTCCAAGAACTCGAATATGCCCTATTTTTTGCCCTTTTCTCCCTTTGGATTTTACCCTACGCTATCCATCATTATTCTCTGGTTGAGGAAGGGGAGCCCGGTTCCCTCGAAAAGAAGATATGAAACCCTGAGAAGCATATTTAGTTTTTCCATAAAAAAGGAGTTGCGTTAAAAAAAAAGAAGAATTGCTATTTTTGCTGAAATCAAGTTTTTGGCCGATGTAGAGCCATTTTTTTTAAATTATTTAAAAGATATATCTAGTAAATTTGTACATTATATAAATGTAATATAATAATAGTACACTTTATATTATATGGTACACTTTATATTATAGTTAATCCTAAACTCAATTTAAATTTATTAAATACATAACTATAATATTATTTAAAAGATATATTTATTAGTAATTTTATATATTATAGAAATATAATAATGATACACTTCATATTATATTTAATGCTAAATAGTATATTTTTTTGTTAATTAATGCTAATTATTATATTTTAGGCTTTTTTAAATTTATATTTTAAGCCTAGAAAGTTCCTATTTTAGCCAAAATAATGTTAGCCTGGCTATGTGTGTTCTTTTTGTTTGTAGGAAGTTGTGAAGATTTGTAATTAATTACAATTTTTTTATGATAGACAACTTGGAAGATTGGTAGCACATGGAATTTTCTAATGATGGGAAGTTGGCAAGATTGGTAAGCAAATGCATTTTTGTGATGCCTCCACAACAATTTAAACATGACAACAATAACCAAAAAATCCACATGTGGCAAAAATAAAATAGGGACATTAGATTGGAACTAACTGTTAGATATTGGTTGGAATTGTTGTTACTATTTAGGCTTTGTCATTGATGTCAACATCTGACATATACTTTAGTTTTGAGTTGGTAATATTAGATAGATTGTGTTTCTAGTTTCCACATATAGTTGGACATAGATGTAAGGACATTGCACGAGAGTTCAGAGTATGTGAGCTTGGTTTTATCATTATGAAGATGTATAGACCTTATGTCTAAGGTCACATGGCTTAATATGATGATTTGAGTAAGTTATAGTTGTTTTGGTGAACACTAGTTATAGGATAGAGACAAAGAACTTGACAGAGTTAGTTGCTAAGTTTTGACCATAAGTTGGTTGTGTGCTGGAATCATGTTATGAGAGCTTTAGGCATGGAAGAAAACACATGATGGAGTACACTCTAGGATTTGTGGCTCAATTGGGTCAAGATGACAATAGCGCTAACATATGAACTTGGATAACTACTTTTGGGAGACAACTAGGTAGTGTAACATGTTCCATGGATTGGCGATAATTAATTATGGATCTTAGTGTGTAAATTAATATTTGTACTTTTTTTACATTTGTATCAGGTACAGTGTGTGTCTTAGCAGTGTGTAATGTAAATGTTTGTGCATTGGAGAATCCCTAACAAGTTGACCTAATTGAGACTCGTAACTTATCTAAAGGAGAGTAAACTCTCTAGTGTAATGCGGGGAATGTGTATGGGAGGTATGTATAATGGTGCATGCAAGAAGAGATGAGAAAAGATGTATGAGTGGAATCTATGATCATTCCTTGTGCACTTTAATGTAACCATAAAGGCAATTAAGTTTCTATTAGTCAGTTTAGTCATTTGAATAGAAAGTTTACTTCATTGTATTTGGATAGTGAGTCCAGTAGGTGGGTTTAGCCTTCTCCTTGGAGTAGTCATGTGCTCGGGAAGTGTTCCTTTTGTTCTCATCAACTCCTAATAGGTTTGAAGGACCTTTTAATTGAGGTTGTGTCCTTTAACAAGGACTATTATGCTGGATGTATTGTATCAACTCCTAATAGGGCTAGTTCTCCTAATAGGGATGGTTTTATAAGTTAGTGCACTATCTAGTGGGTTCCATCCCCACCAAGGTTTTTCCCTTAACAAGGTTTTCCTCAAGAATGATTTAATCTATGTGTTATGGTGTTGTTGTCTATCTTGTTCATCTTGTTTGGCATTGTTATATTCTTAGTTAATGATCTAGTTCAGAAGTTTAAAGTTTTGAGTTAGTTATTAGATACAATTGATTCATCCCCCCTCTCAATTGTGTGGTGTGGATTTCTATTGATAACAATTGGTATCAAATTTTTTGGTCCTCTTGGAGAAATCTTAACTACTTGAGGAGATCCAGAATGACAAGCTATAGGAAGGACAATCCTAAGTTTGATGGATAAAATTTTGGCAACTAGAAAAATAAGATGAGAAATCATTTGAACTACTTGCGAATTGAATATTGGTTGATTAAAAAGAACAAAGAAGATGTGAAGAATGAGGATGAGCTAGAAAATATTACAGGCGATGAAAGGAAGAAATTCAATTACAATATGATTTCTAGAGAAGCCCTAATAGGTGCACTTTCTTAGGTAGAATTTACAGAGGTCAAGGAGCTTGAGTTGGCACATGAGATATGGACAAAGTTGGAAGCACTATATGAAGGAGAAAAATATACCAAACATGCCAAGTTGCAATATTGGAAAACAAAGCTGGAGAACATGAGGATGCAAGAAGATGAGTCTATTAGAGCATATGTTCAAAGAGTGACAAAGATTGTTATTGGAATTAGAAATGCAAGAGGATCTATTACAGAAGATGAACTCATTGCGAAGATTTTGAGATCTTTGACACCTGTATATGACACAAAGGTCATGATAAATAAAGGGATTATACCTCTCACAAAGGGATTTACAAGGGCAACTTTGATTGGTAAATTATTTGCATTTGAAACCTCTAAATTACAAGATAATTTACCTAAAAAGGAATCTACTTTTAAGGATATTGATCATAAGGATAAGAATATGCTAACAAATAGTGCTAGCACTAGTAGAAGTGACAAGATAGAAAAATAAGAAAGGAAATTGGATGATTGCGTAGCCCTGGTTGCAAAGAGGGAAAACATGGGTAAGGGAAAGTATGAAGGGAAATTACCCTTGAAGTGTTTTTCATGCAATAAGATAGGTCATTTTGCCTCTAGATGTCCTATTAGAATTCTAAATTCTAAGCCTAAGTCATACAAGTCTAAATATCCCAAGGAATGTTAAATTGCTAGCTAGTGAGGGTACTTTTGATGATGAATTTATGAATGATGAAGATGAGATTGGGTTTATTGCTATTAAAGATGAAGATCCTATTAATGAATAAAAATCTTTGGTTTCACATATAGAAAAGAAATCTGAATGGATTATAGATAATGAATGCTCTCATCACATGATTGATGTCAAAGATAAATCTGTGTAGCTCAACAAGTATGATGGAGGTGTTAGCAATATGAGTTGTCATTAGTGTATTTCACAAACCCCATTCACACTGGTAAAAGATCACCGGTCACTCACATTACTTAGAAGGCACTGGTAGATGAAGAACAAAGTGTATGCATTGGTTGACCATTTTGATCGATGCACTAGTGGACTGAATGAAGTACTAAGTACCGGTCTTATGAAGCATACAAGGAAAAACTAGGTATAAGAGTATATCGATTTAACTGCAAGATAGATTCGATCCATTTTTTGTGGATCAGTCTGAGTTATAATTTGAGTTACAGTTTAAGTTAAAAGCTTGATTAAATGAGACATCCACTGCTTAGAAGTTGAATTAGCTTTTTAACAAAAGTTAGCTTTAACTCTACAGATGATCTCAAGGTAAACTCTAGATCACAACACACAGTTTACATGCATTGCATAAGTTATGGTTAATTTTACTCCCTGGTGGTTCTATGAGTCAAGAGGTTCACTCCTCTATAAATATAGAGCATAGGATGCAAGACATGTTGTTGATGTTGTTGATAGTTGGAGATTGCATAGAGTAGAGAAGATATATCTTTTGAGGAGTGCTACAGGCACAGAGGCGAGGCAAGGAAAGAAAGATCAATAGTCAGACAAACTAGGGAAGAGATCTATAGGTATAATCTAATCAAACAATCAGTGTCATAATAGATCACTGCTTTTATAAAATGTTAAAAGCATATTGAAATCCCTCTATTAGGGTGAACCTAATAGGTTCGTTGTAGAAATCTCCTAATAGGGTGACATCTTTTTTGATGTTCAAAGTCCTGTAACCAGGCAGCTCTTAACAGAGTTTAGATCTTAACCGATCTTTTGTAAAATCTCTTAATTGGATAGCACCTTAACTAGTGCTTTGTAAGCTCCTAATAAGGCACCTTCATTTGATACTAGTGAAGTTGTGAGCTTTGTCTCATCATGGTTTTTTTATTCTAACCGAGGGTTTCCACATATAAATACTCATGTTAATCTATGTGATTCTGTTTGTGCTTGTGAATGACTATTATATTCTATTCATCCATAAGGACAACAAAAGAAAGATAGACAATTATACTAGAAATGAGCATTTACTGATTCACCCCCCCCCCCCCTCTCAATAACCAGTAAGCAATAACAATTGGTATTAGAGCCTTGGTTCTCTATACAAAAAAGTCTAACAACTTGAGAAAAAGATCATGGAGGGTTACCTGTATCATAAACTAGAGGAAGCCAATGACATCATTGTCTCACTGGAGAATAGACTGAGGAAATCACTTGCAAAAAGGAAGGAGTTGACTCTGCAACTAAATGAGAGCAATGTAACCATCGATGAACTCTTTGGGCAAAGTGGATCTGATGAGGCTAAGCAGGCAATATCTAAGCTTACAAAAAAGAATCAGATCCTAACCGGTCAGATTGTTGATCTCAAAAGGGAGATGTTATACACTAAGTTTGCACCCTTGTTTCAAGCTCTCGTAGTCTTGATAACCTAGTATAACATGGGAATCATCTCCAGGTTGTGGGACCTATGCTAACTGAGATGAGACCTCCATGTTCTAGGCTGGTTCCTCTTGGATAATCACCTTAATTTGCTTCCTGACAGGAAAAGTAAACTTTTGAGGGAAAGGGATAGAAGGAATGCTTGGAAAGGGAAATGACTGAAAGAAAACTACCTACTAGGTGATACACTGAAATGAAGGGTTTGGATCTCAATATAGAGGATGAAAATAATGAACAACTCAGGTCTAGGAGATCACAACTCACTAAATAGGCTTGCATAAGTATTTTATAGAAGGGTCTGCAATAGAAAGAGGCTATTCAAGGAAAGAAAGGATTTCACAAACAATAGCATTTCTAAGGGATTTAGACATAATTTATGACCTGCAAACAAACATTCACCTCTACAACTTAGTATAGGAATGAGACAGATAGTCAGGGGGTTGAGGTATACCCACAAGAGCATTCAAATCAAATCACCCATAATAATACACAAAATTGCAAAAAGAGAGAGGGATCTAGAACCCTAAGATACCACCAAAAACATCATATACTTTGATTCAATAAAAGATAATTTAGCCAAGGAAGCATAGGGACAGAAAAGATGTCACAAAATACCTCTGTAATATTTGAATCATCAATGAAAGATTTACAACTGTATAAGCCAGAGGGTAGAAATGATACCATATATGACCCTTAAGAAAAGTGAAATTCTTCTACAATTGTCCAACTCTAAGCTCAAAAGCTCCAAAAAAACAATATATACAACCCCTCTTGCATGTAGGCAAGAGTCAAAACCTAACTAGGGTTAAAGCATTTCACATTAGAATAATGACAAACCCTAGTTCTATCAAGTCTGACCATGAATATATCTCTGCAACATTATGGCTGATCAGACCTCAAGTTTGCATGCACATCCCTGTACTACATCAACCTGCAGACAAGCAACCTGGATTCATCCACTTTCTTGCACAAAGTCTTGCCATGAATGCATAACTGGTACCTTTCTGAGACAAGAAATAACCCATGACGGCCGCCTAGACCTCCTCATCATCCTCCTTTAACTATGAATGTCCTACAGACATAAATTCTCTGAACTACCTCACCGCTCGCGGCCTGCAAATCAAATACTAGCAAAAAACCCTCTTAGAACTATTTGAATTTGAAATTTTAACGGCTAGTCGGTCATTTTAAAATGTGACCGTTGATATCCTTTTATTTCCTAGAAAATGAACAGCCGTGATACGCTAAGAAAACAACCCTAAAACCCTTCTGACAAGTCAAAGCCACCGTGGAAGTTAGCGGCCAATGAGAAACGAGAAAATTGACATGTCAGCATATTTGGACCCACCTTGAGCCCTTCTTCCTTTAATTCATTTGGTGACCACGTGACCGAAGACTTGCCTCATTCATGAAATCCTTTCAAGCTTGGGCCCATTTATGCCACTTGACATTCTTTTATTTGCTTCGGCCGCTCCATCAACAAACACCTTGGCAAGCTCTGACAACGGACCCACTAAAGACAAGATTCTGATCTAACGGCGGGCGTATGATCTCATGACCACCAAATATTCCTTCCGATCATGCACCAGCTATAGATCCTTGTAGAACTGGGACCCCACTGACACACAGGTCCACCTGTAAGTCTTCATCAGCACATGGCAACCAATCACATTCAAGCAAGTCAGCATACCTGGCAATACAGTCCCACAGATTTTCTCTTTACTTTGACCAATCAAAAGATGACATGTCACCCTGACTTGGCATTGGACCCACTGACAGGACCTAAACACCTGGCAGATCGAATGGTGAGCGCATGATCGCATGTGTCAGAAAACCCCTATGCGAAGATACACTAGCCGTCGATCTTCATCCTTCTAACATCCTGGCAGAGACTCTGACACGGCCCCACTAACAAATCCCAGTCATCATTATGTGGACCAATGAAATGTTGCCAACTATGCACACTTGGTAGTGGACCCACTGAGAAACCTCGGTATCTAATCAGATGGTTTTCTTAAGATCACATGGCACTGACAGATTCCTTTAGATTATAAGACAGTCATAGATCTTAGTTAAAACAGGCCCCACTGACGCATTCTCCACATCATTGCTCTTGACTAATCAGAAGTGGCCAAATCAGAATATGTGGCATCAAACCCACACAAGGCTTGAAGCGTTGTGCACTTGGAAGAATCAACAGTTGTCGCAAGATTGCAAGCCTTTGACAAACCCTTCGCGAACTTACGACGACCATTGATCTTGTTGAACTGAGACCCCAAAAATCTGAGACCGCCAAAGAACTTAGCGATTATGCGACTGAGGAAAGGTTAGCTATTTCACTGGGTCACGAGATGTTAAGACTTAACCGCCAAACATTTGGCAACTAAGAGAACCAATGTAGTCGATGAATCACCGAATAAAAGGGGGAACCACTAGAGAACTAAGAGAACCTGCGACTGACCAATGAGAATAAAGTGCAAATGGGTTTTTGAGGACTTAAGTGGCCAAAATAAAGTAACATGAAAATAGAAACTGGCTTAGGGTTACTTAGGGTTTTTTGGCACAACGGCTACATTTTCAAATATTTTGACCTGCAGGCCAGGGAGATAGAAAATTTGCAGAGGCCAGGAAACCAAACATAAAATCATGAAATTTTTAGGGATGCTTGGCAAGGTGAAAATAGAGATTTTGGAATAGGTTTTAGCCAAATTTGCATGTACATGGAAATTGGGGTAACAGGAGAAAAAGGTAAATGCCCTGAGGATGACTGAACTGATTGAGCAGAAATGGAAAACTAAAAGTGAAAAAATACCCTTTGTCCTATGGAAGAAAAAATGGGAAGATGGACATGGAAAAATGGAAGATACAAAGGAATGAGCAGGGAGGACAATGTAGAAACCTCTCACCCGGAGCACTCAATTAGGGGAAGTAGTGTGCTACCGATACAAGGCATTATTATTAGTAAGTGAGTGAAGTTTGTGTATAGTTTTGCCACCAATGACAAAGGGGAAGATTGTTAGCAATATGAGTTGTTGTTAGTGTATTTCACAAACCCCATTCACACCAGTAAAGGATCACCGGTCACTCACATTACTTAGAAGGAAATGGTAGATGAAGAATAGAGTGTATGCACCGGTTGACCATTTTGATTGATACACCGATGGACCGAATGAAGTACTAAGTACCGGTCTTATGAAGCATACAAGGACAAACTAGGTATAAGAGTATACTGATCTAACTGCAAGATAGATTCGATCCATTTTTTATGGATCAGAGTTACAATTTGAGTTACAATTTGAGTTACAATTTAAGTTACAATTTGAGTTAAAAGCCTGATTATACAAGACATCCATTACTCAAAAGTGGAGTTATCTTTTTAATAGAAGTTAGCTTTAACTCTATAGATAATCTCAAGGTAAACTCTAGATCACAACGCATAGTTTACATGTGTTGCATAAGTTATGGTTAAGTTTACTCCCTGGCGGTTCTATGAGTCAAGAGGTTCACTCCTATATAAATATAGAGCATAGGACCAAGATATGTTGTTGTTGTTGTTGATAGTTGGAGATTGCATATAGCAGAGAAGATATAGCTTCTGAGGAGTGCTACAGGCACATAGGTGAGGCAAGAAAAGAAAGATCAACAGTCAGACAAACCAAGGAAGAGATCTACAAGTATGATCTAATCAGACAATCAGTGTCATAATAGATCACTACTTTTATAAAGTGTTAAAAGCGTATTAAAATCCCTCTATCAGGGTGAACCTAATCGGTTCATTCTAGAAATCCCCTAATAGGGTGACATATTTGTTGTCATGGATTCATATGCAATTCTTGATGGAGTTGATGAAAAACAACCCACAGCTCCCAAAAACACCTACACGCAAACACCTGTCACAAAAAGAGAGAGAAGAAAACAACTATGGAGGCCTAAACGCATTGATCCATGAGAGAGGAGAAATCCTTGATGTGCAAAAACAAAAGTTGCAATCAATAATGAAATGTCAGAAAAGGTTACAAAACAAGAGGAGATCAATCCTTATAAAAGGAGTCAAAAAACCTAAAAAGGTAAAACCCTAGGTTGCATAATAATAATTAATAAAGATAATTAATTATTATATGCCTAAAGTTTAGCTTAAGTAGAAAGAGGTAATAAGTGACTGAATAATTAAATCAATATGATTCAATTAATCAGTAAACACTTCATTACTCTAACACCCCCTTAAGATAAACTTTGGGAGAAGCTAAAAACCTAGAAACAACAATTGAAAGCAAATGGGTCCCGACAACAAAGGCCTGATCAGGTATCCAAGTACAAAAGAGAGTCTCTACAAAATAGATAAATAGAGAAAACCACATGGGAAAAACTCTACTCCAAAAAGAGACAAAGACTAGTCTAAAGGACTGAAGAAGCCTCCAAAACTAGGAATGTTCCAGAAAATAGGAACAAAGATGACCATGTAAAACATCACTGAAGCATGAAACTGCAAACTCTGTCAAGAAGAAACTGATGATCTGAAGATCCTCCACAGAAATATGACTAGGTAGAGAAGACTGTAATCTACATGAGTGCCCTCAAATGACACTACTCGAATCAAGAGGAAAGCTAAGGCAAACACCTGAACTTGAAGATACGGATGGCATAAACACCAAAAGCCTGAATAGCTGATCAATCAAAGCTGGAAGAGTGCATCCAAAAATAGGAAGGAAAAGAGTGTCCATATGGTAAATGATCCATCTCACCAGAATGCATAGGTACCTAGCCACTGCAACCACCTAGTACATAGGATCAAATACTGAATACATAGCTCACACTATCAAACCAAGGAAGTAGTAGAACCAACAGTAGAAACCCCCCATACTGCTAACAAGGGAGTAATGATAGGTACACTGAAAAAATCATCCAATATGAACTGCATGATGAAGATGAATTTGAAACATCGAATGTGCAGAGAGAGTACAAACACAAATAAAGATACATGAGGCTAATGTCATTGGAGGAATGCTCACATGAAAAAAGAAGATGGAAAACAAAGGCAAACATCAAATCCCCCCTGGCACTTTATAATGGAGTGCGAGTACAAATAGCACGAACATGTGCAAGATCCCATCAAAGCAATAGAATGGCACTTTATCTCAGTCCATGTGCATAAAATAATTCTACAAAAGTGAAGTATACATTGCTCAAAGAAGATCAAAGGCTGCTAAAACAAAAGAACAACCTAAGATGATCCATCCCTTAGAGGGAAGAGATCCTAGGACCTGAAACAACCAAGATATCCACCAGACTACAAAAAAGAAAGAATCTGAATAAAATTAACTTGGAGAAGAATCTGGAAAAATGACTCATAGCACTAAAAATCTCTCTGAACAAGCTTTCCAATAATATATTATTTTCTGAAAATGGAGTCCGGATGTGCAAGATAGGGCTCCCGGAGTGCAAAACTGAAGATCTGGCTTTGACAGAGAAAAACACCATCAGAAAAAAAAAAAAAAGAAAAAATAACCTCCAAATCTGGAAAGATCTCGGAATCATCTTTCTGATGATATCTTGTTTGCCAAATTTCGACGCCGTATGCTCAAGATATGAGCAAAAAACCAACAGCTACGCTGGAGGGCCTAAAGAAGGTGTCTGCAAGGATCTGAGGATGGGTGACATCAAAAAAAGGACAAAAAACTACATGAAACCATCAGATCTGATAAAATCTCAAAAATATCTTTCCGACAATATCTCATTTGCCAAAAACGGAGCCCGGATGGAAGAGAAACAGATCCCAGAAGGCAGGAGGTTTGAAACGCCATGATCACAAAGAACATCTGACTTTGACAGAAAAAAAGAGCATCAAAATTGAAAAATCACAAATTGAAAAATCACAAAACCATACTAGAAAATTTGGATTGAGCTCGGAACTAGCTTTCTGACGATATATCGCACGCCCAATTACGATCACAGATGCCCGAGATATTCGCAATAAGGCCCAAGTACCTCCAAAAAACTCAAAACATGTCAAAAACCCTACTGACATCATCAATCTGCGAGCCTAAAATTCACAGCTAAATGGTCTTCATGGCTCTAAAGCCCCTGGGGCTTAAAAATTTTGAACCCCTGGTCACAACACGTGACCAGAGGGCTGGCGCTTAAGCCCTAGCGGCTGCAGACTGGCCCTCATATGATCGGGGCTGAGTGGAAACAGGGTTGGGTGCGGGCTAACCACTAGCGAGTGGAGTGCAGTGAGTAGCTCAGGTGGGTAGCACGAGTGGAGCTCGGTAGAGGGCGGCGCGGGTGGTGCGCACTATGGCGAGCGGTGTGGGCAGGCGGCGACGGCAGAGCAAACTGCGCGGGTGGGCGGTGGCGGAGCAGTGTGCCAGTGGGCGACGCACAGGTGGCCGCGGGGTGGCCCCCAGGTGGCCACCCGGCCTGTAAATTTTTTTAAACTTCTTTTTTGAAAATCATGCACCTTGGGATGCGTGCCAATCCGTACGGCTTGGTAGGCAAAAAAAATTTGCCTCAGAAGTGAACTTGTCCAAAATCGACAAGCTTTATATGGATTTTGACTATTTCAGGCCTTCCGGATGCAATCGTGAGGTCCGTTTGGGCTAGAATTGCTCCAAAAAATAGTGATCACCTCAGGATCCGTGCCAGGGTTGATTGTAAAAAAAATTTCTCACAGAGTCCAACTTTGTCCAAATTGGACAAATTTTATATGGATCTTAGGGTTCTTGGACACTCTGAATGCAATCGTGAGGTCTGTTTGAAGCCAAGATAACTAGAAAAATAGGTCCCCCCTAGATCTAACGAACATGACTGAATCTCTCAGGAAGAGGATAGGGGCAAGCAGATCTGAAGCTCTGATACCATGATGGAGTTGATGAAAAACAACCCACAGCTCCCAAGAACACCTGCATGCAAACACCTATCATAGAAAGAGAGAGAAGCAAACAGCTATGGAGGCCTGAACGCATTGATCCACAAGAGAGGAGAAATCCTTGATGTGTAAAAACAAAAGTTGCAATCAATAATGAAATGTCAGAAAAGGTCACAAAACAAGAGGAGATCAATCCTTATAAAAGGAGATAAGAAAACTGAAAAAGGTAAAACCCTAGGTTGCATAATAATAATTAATAAAGATAATTAATTATTATATGCCTAAAGTTTAGCTTTAAGTAAAAAGAGGTAATAAGTGACTGAATAATTAAATTAATATGATTCAATTAATCAG
The DNA here is from genome assembly GCA_027943335.1 of Chamaecyparis obtusa. NCBI lineage: Eukaryota > Viridiplantae > Streptophyta > Pinopsida > Cupressales > Cupressaceae > Chamaecyparis > Chamaecyparis obtusa. Next base: position 192,899 of record BSBK01004011.1, on the reverse strand, counting down.
TAAACACTTTATTACTCTAACAATTCTTAGTTTAAATTTTCATTGTATTTGTTAAGATTGTTAGATATTAATCCTAATTTCATGAAGGTGCAAAGCATTCACACACATCACCCTACGGTTTTGTTTCCATTGCTACACCAAAACCTATCAACAAACATAACTACATATCTTGAAATGGGTAAACTTTAGCAAACAACTACACCAAAACCTAGAAAAAGTAGAACTATATATCGAACACAAAGTGTGGATCCAACACACCTTGATCCCATGGATTCAATGGGTATTGTAGGCAACCTAGAATACAATTAAAGCTTCCAAAGTGCAGGTGCCTTTGATGTAGTTCTAGTGTTTTGCATTGCATATTTACATGCTTCGTAGTATTCCATTAGAGTTAAAACATATTCTCTCCTACTCATGCTCTTGCACTTGATAATTCAACCATATACACTAATCAAAGTACAACAAATACTAATTACTAATTATATTTTACTTTCACATATTTGTCTCCTCTTGTTGTATTTGTTTTCTTGGGCGTTCAAATTTTGTAGAGTGCATTCCTTCCATGCAACACAGATATAAACCACCCCATTACTCAATGGAACAACATCCATTTCATAGGCCTCTTTCATACCTCCATTCTTTGTCAAAGAACATGTTGTCTACCTTGGAAAATATATTTCTTATATAGCTTATGCAAATGCTATAATTCATATCAATATTATATAAATAATATTGTGTGATATTCCAATGTAACATAACTTTTCCATGTGCTCACATCACCTTTGTCTCAATATAAAAAACCATTAACATTTCCCATTTTATTTTCCCAAAATTTCTTTAGTTCACACTTTCCCCCTGCAAATACTAATCTAAGTTTATCTTTGCAAAGTATGGTGTTCATTATAAAAATGTGAAAAGTATTACTATTGTGATATTGCTATCAGAATTCAACTGTGTAGTTTTTTTAGTCAAACTCATTGACCCATGTTTCATGAGTAGTGGTTCACACGAACCCATCTCTCATGAGAATGAATGGAACACTTAGCACTCATTGGATCTGGGTGATGCTTACAGAGGTGAAGCATCGGGACTTCTCGAGAGGTCACCCATCCCAGTACTACTCCAGCTTGAGTGCACTTAACTATGAAGTTTCCTCCATGGTTAAACCCACTCTGCTTGCAACCCCATTTACACAACCTTCACAAAGTGTTGTGCCTTATGAACCACTCATTAGAAAGCCCCTTAAGCTCATCAATTGATAAGTAGGAGATATTTTCCACAGCAAGTCAAATTGTGATATTGCTATCAGGATTCAACTGTGTAGTTTTTTGAGTCAAACTCATTGACCCATGTTTCATGAGTAGTGGTTCACATGAACACATCTCTCATGAGAATGAATGGAACACTTAGCACTCATTGGATCTAGGTGATGCTCACAGAGGTGAAGCACTGGGACTTCTCGGGAAGTCACCCATCCCAATACTACTCCAGTTTGAGTGTGCTTAACTACATAGTTTCCTCCATGGTTAAACCCACTCTGCTTGCAACCCCATCTGAAAAACCTTCACCAAGTGTTGTGCCTTATGAACCACTCATTAAAAATTTCACAAATTAACTTTATGAAATTGTTTTTTTTTTTAATTCAATAAATATGAAGTGTTGTGATTAGTGTAGAATCAAGTTATTAATTGTGTAAATAAAGTCAAAGCTAAATATTATAATAACAAATATAATTATAAACTTAATTCTTAATTATTATTTTAAGATTATATTTGTACTATCATATAATATAAATATTATACTTAAAATATATACTTTAAAAAAATTTAATCAAAATTTATCTAATCATAATTATAATAAAAGTTAACTCTATACTTAATACATGATTCATATTTATTATTAATAATAAATAGAAAAATTTAAATTCACTATTAATTAATTTAATGTAATTTATTAAATAATATATTTCTAATAGTTATATAAAAAATCCGATCAAAAATAGTTATATAAAAAATATATATAATATATTTTAATATGTTTTTTTCTTAAAATATACAATATGAATGTCCAAAATTAAATTTTAATTATGAAAATAAGATTTTGGATATTAAATATATAAATTTAAATTCAATGTTATAAAAATTGAAATGATAAGATAAAAAGAAAGAAAACAAAATTTAATTATGGACATAAGATTTTAGATAGGATCACAATCTTGAAAATAGTAAATTATTTTTTTATAAAAATAGCAATCCCAAAAATTGTACTTTAAAGGCTAAAAATTTACATCTTAACTTTAAAAATGAAATAAAATCTTATCTTGTGATTGGTGGAAAACCAAAGACAAGTACTAATAATAGTAATGCCTGCTACCCTGAATTTCTCTGTTATGTAGCAAATGGAAGAATAGCAGTATCTGAATTTAAATGTCTGTATAGACTGTATCTCATGTAGACCAAGTCAATATCTGCTTAAAATATCTAAGAAGACAATATGGATCAATATGGGTACACATTCACAGGGATCAATATGGGTACACATTCAATAAAAAAAGTTGGTTTAGGAAATGCTAGAGGAGTTTCTGGTGGGATAAGTATATGTTATGGACAAACCTCTCCAATGCCTTTAGTCAAACTTGAAACTTGTAGTATGATCAAACTCTTTGATATCTTCACTAGGATTTAATTCAGCTTCATCCTTACCATCAAGAGCTAGGTACTTTTCAAGGATCCTGACAGCTATCTCATAAATATCGTTATTTTCATGTTCCTGAAGTGCTTCAATTTTATCCATTTCATCAACTTCCTCAAGTAAGATCACATATTTATCAAGATATCCTCCAACATCACTAACTTTCAATATACTCTCCAGAGCCTCCAAGCATATTATCACAATTTTTGGGTCTGGACAACTAAGAAGATCACATAGAGGTTTCATACAACCTTAAGTTACTGAGTACCTACATTATGGCATTCCATTAATCTCCTGCTAATTGATCTCAACAAAAGAATCTCATACAATTGAATTCAAAAACAACATTTATGTTCTCTGAAGTCGTAGAATAATTGAACACTTACTCTATCTGCTCATGGGTTCCACGTAGAATGACATTATTAATTGCCCAAGCTGCCTCTTTCTTTACCCTAAACTCTGCATTTGCCATCAACCATAGAAGTGGAGGAATTAGGCCCCCATCAATAACAGCCTGGAAAAATGGCCAAGTCAGAGAACATGGGTAGTTCCAATCATCCAAATATGTAAACAAGAGTATACACTTGTCAACAAAAGATTTTCACAGAGATAAAAATAAAATGCCACCATTTTTCATTTAACATTAATATCTATCCTAAATAAATCCACAACAAAAGACTCACCTGAATCTGATCCTGGCACCCTGCTGCAATGTTGGAGATTACCCAACAAGCATTCTTTATAATGAAGGTTTTGTTATCATCATATGCAAGAAGTGGGAGGAGACATGGAAGGACTCCGTTGTCTAAAACATGCTAAAAGACAGTGCCAATGGACAACGGTACAAGTAAATGACAACAGATTGAAGAACTGAACATAAACATTCATGTACAGTTAAACAAGAAATCAGAAAGTCTGGAATACCTGAGTTTGTACATCATTGCCAGAAACCAATTTGCCAATTGTCCTCAATGCAGATATGAGAGCTAATGAAGGATGCCTACAAGAAAATAAATTACATTCATGTTGAAAGGAAGCCAAAGTGCGGAAACGCTTCCAAATGCTAATACTAACAGGAGAGATGATGGTGAAATTTATCTCACAAAACTTTAGACTATTGCAACCTAAATAAACACATACAGAAAATAGATTCAACACAAACACAACACCAAATATACGTGGGAAACCCTTATAGGAAAAAACCCACCACTCCAAAGCTAGACTCAATTGTATTATCAACAACAAAGTTACAATACAATCTCCAGAGCCACAACTGTACAAGAGTAATCAACTATGATATCTAAATCCAAAATAATTTCAACAGCATAACAACGCTCTTCAAACAATTCTCTCTCTCTCAATTCTCTACAACAATGCCTTGTACTTATAGTGTTTTCGTACAAGAGGAAACAGTTTCTAAAGTGTCTACATTCAACGCATCTACAAACTATTTTAGAAACTTCTTTTATGCACAACTCTTGCTTTAAAAACAAAGCAAAGAGAATAAATTAGAGAAAAACAGAAAACATTCTATTTTCTTCTCCAAGTCCATCCTAGTGGAAGATTTTGTCTTCAGTCATCATCTTTCCAAAAAGAATAAATAAAACAATAAATCATGATAAGGCTGAGTCACCTTATCCCAACAATCTCCCACTTGACGAAGACCTTATAGAACCAACACACCATCTAAACTTTTCAGTGCTCACTGCCTTTGTCAATGCATCTGCAACATTCTCCAAAGTAGCAACCTTTTCCAACTTCACATTTCCATCTTCCACCATATCACGAACAAAATGATATCGTACATCAATGTGCTTTGTTCTGGCATGGAAAGTAGCATTCTTTGCTAAACAGATAGCACTCTGGCTGTCACAACAGATAGTAATTTGTCCTGCATCAAAACCAATATCAGAACACAATCTCTTAAGCCAAATGGCCTCTTTGGAAGCATGAGTAGCTGCCATGTACTCTGCTTCCATAGTGGACAAAGTAGCTACAACCTGCCGCTTGCTCATCCAACTAATTGCACCACTAAACATCATGAAAACATATCCACTGGTGGATCTTCTTGTGTCAATATCACCTACCCAATCTGAATCCACATATCCATGAATGCAAATAGAATGTCGAGATATAGTAGGATTACCATGAAAACATAAGCAATACTCAAATGTGCCCCTCGAATATCTGAACACTCTCTTAACTGCATCCCAATGCACCCTTCCAGGATTAGCCATATACCGACTAAGGACTCCCACTGCTTGGGCAATATCTGGCCTCATACAAACCATAGCATACATCAAGCTACCAACAGCACTTGCATAAGGTACTCTAGACATGTCCTCTATCTCAGTAGGAGATTTTGGACAATCCTCCATAAAAAGCTTCATCCCATGTAATATTGGAACAACTAATTGTCTGCAATCTGTCATGCTGAATTTCTCCAACACAGAGTTAACATACTTCCTCTGGCTCATCCAACGCTTTCTGCTAGCTCTATCTCTGATGATCTCCATCCCAAGAATATATCTAGCTGCACCTAGATCTTTCATTTCAAACTGTGCTGCTAACTAAGACTTCAAATCTGAAATCATTCTTTCACCATTTCCAATAAACAACATATCATCTATATACAAGACTATGATAAGAATGTGACCATTTTCAGATTTATAATATACACAATGGTCAGATTTAGATCTCACAAATCCCAAAGATAACACATAGGTGTCAAACTTTTGATACCACATTCTAGGACACTGTTTCAAACCATAGAGAGATTTCTTCAACTTAAAAACAAGGTTTTCTTTACCTTTCTCAACGAAATGCTCTAGCTGTGACATATAAATTTCCTCCTCCAAGTCACCATGAAGGAATGTTGTCTTCACATCCATTTGCTCAACTTCAAAGTCATGAGCTGCTGCAAGTGATAACAAGAATCGAATGGATGTCAGCTTAGCTACAGGAGAGAATATTTAACCATAGTCAATTCCCTCCACCTGTGAATACCCCTTCGCGACCAACCGTGTCTTATGCTTCTCAACATTGCCATTTAGACCCAATTTCTTTTTGAACACCCATTTGCATCCAACAGGTTTCCGTCCTTGAGGCAAAGGTACCAAATCCCATGTAGCATTCTTCTTCAATGCTGCCATCTCTTCATTCATGGCTTCCATCCAAGAATCTGCATCATGTATACCCATAGCCTCTCTAACTGTCCTAGGCTCATCAGTGTTAGAAATCAAAGAAAATATACAACTGGAATCCAACAAAGAATATCCAAACCTCTCAGGTGAATAACCAAATTTATTAGGTCGTTGTCTATCATGAGTAGGCCTCCTCAAAGTTTGAGGTTCAGGTTCTTTCTCTTCTTCAGAACTTTCAGAGCTGCTTAGGTTCTCCTCATTATCAAGTCCATCAGGAGCTCATAGTTCTTCTTCCTTAGAGCTAGTAGGAATATGAACTACTTCCTTTTTCTGCTTCTCTTCCTTCTCTGACTGCAAATCAACTGTGGAAGGTTTCAGCTCACAAAATATCACACTTCTACTGTAGAGCACCTTCTCTGCAATTGGATCCCAAAGCTTGTAACCTTTCACACTGACACCATAGCCAATGAAGATACACTTAACTGCCTCAAGTTCTCCAACTTTGATCTTTTCTCACTTGGCACATGAGCATATGCCTCACAACCAAAGAATCCGATATGTCTCAAAGAGGGCTTCTTGCTAGACCATGCCTCTATGGGCGTCTTCTCAACAAGTGCTGAAGTAGGAGACCTATTAATTAAATAACATGCAGTGGCTACAGCTTCAACCCAAAATTTTTGTTCAAAGCCAACAGCACTCAGCATACTCCTAGCCCTCTCCATAAATGTTCTATTCATCCTCTCTACAACTCCATTTTGTTGTGGAGTGTATGGAGTTGTTTTATGTCTCTCAATTCCATGATCCTTACAGAACGTGTCAAATTTTGCTGAACAAAACTCACCACCATTATCAGTCCTCAAACATTTAATTTTTCTTCCAGTCTTATTTTCAACCAAGGATTTAAATTCCTTAAACTGACTAAAAACTTCAAATTTACTTCTGAGGAAATACACAAATGTCCTTCTACTATAATCATCTATGAATGAGACAAAATAAAAAGATCTAGATATTGAAGAAACATTAACTAGACCAAACACATCTAAATGAATATAATCCAAAACCCCAAAAGACTTATGAGAATTGGAATGAAAGGAAACACGATGATGTTTACCATAAATACAATGTTCACAGAAGTCAAACTCCATATTACAATCATCAAGGCCTTCAACAAGGCTCTTATTTTTCAAAGCTCTAAGGCCCTTCTCACCAATGTGACCAAGTCTTTGGTGCCATAACATTGTCTTCTCAGTAGGGAGCTTCATCTCCAAAGTATTAGCACCCCTAGGTACCCAAAAAGCACGACCATCAGATGTAGCAACAATAGTCTTCCTCTTTTCTTGATCTGCTAATGAGGATGAAGAATCTAAAGCCCTTTTCTTGGACTTTACAAAAGCGCTATTGCACTGAATCGTGCATGCATCCAACCTATACAAAGTGCCCATCCTAACACCCTTAGCAAGCACCATAGAGCCTCTTGTCATCTTGCATCCAACACTCGAGAAAACAACCTGCACACCCACATCACCAAGCTTGCTGACTGAAAGTAGGTTTCTTGCCAAACCAAGGATATGCAGTACACCATCAATCCCCTTCACTCTACCATCAGGGAATCTAATCTTGACTCTACCACGTCCAACAATATCCAGGTGAGAGTTATCACCAAATACACCTTTTCACCATCAAACTCTTCATACTTTGAAAACCAATCTCTGTGTGATGTCATGTGGAAAGAAGCATCTGAATCTATCAACCACACATCTTCTGATGCATGTGTTGCCAAGGCTGTGACAAAAGCATCTACATCATCTTGAGAAGATTTATCCATCTCTACTCTGTTGGATGTGCTTGCCATATCTAACCTGCTATAAGATTATGAAAAAAAACAATTCCTCTGCAAAACTCCCACTGAAGCTAGATCAGCACGCCAGGCTCTGATACCAATTGAAAGGAAGCCAAAGTGCGGAAACACTTCCAAATGCTAATACTAACAGGAGAGATGATGCTGAAATGTATCTCACAAAACCTTAGACTATTACAACCTAAATAAACACATAAAGAAAATGGATTCAACACATAAACACAACACCAGATATACATGGGAAACCCTTACGGGTAAAAACCCACCACTCCAAAGCTAGACTCAATTGTATTATCAGCAACAAAGTTACAATACAATCTCCAGAGACACAATTGTACAAGAGTAATCAGTTGTGATATCTAAATCTAGAATAATTTCGGTAGCATAACAATGCTCTTCAAACAATTCTCTCTCTCTCAATTCTCTACAACAATGCCTTGTACTTATAGAGTTTTCATACAAGAGGAAATAGTTTTTAGAGCATCTACATTCAAACTATTTTAGAAACTTCCTTTATGCACAACTCTTGCTTTAAAAACAAAGCAAAGAGAATAAATCAAAGAAAAATAGGAAACATTCTATTTTCTTCTCCAAGTCCATCCTAGTGGAAGATTTTGTCTTCATTCATCATCTTTCCAAAAAGAATAAATAAAACAATAAATCATGATAAGGCTGCGTCACCTTATCCCAACACATGTAAGATAATATGCATTTGCATTTATTGCTACAAGAATAAAAGTTTGCTAGTTGAAAAGTATGTTCAGATGTGATTTCTATTTCCTTCAATGATACTGATAGAATAAATCAACACATTAGATTTAACTGAGAGAAATCACGGCTCTGCTAATTAAAAGTAAGTTAGCTGCATTCTGGGTAAAACTAATTAATTTTGTTATAGTACTTTGTTTTAATGAAAGTAGCAATCAATATATTAACAATTGAATCCCAATCATGATATGATGGGCAAATGAGTACATTAATTATTTTAAAAAACAGTTTTTACTTGAGTTACTACTACTACTATGAAATCCTTAAGAAATCTCCTATTAACGAGTGAAATAACCTTAAAATCTCAACAAGCTTTGCACAGACACCAGTTTCAATAACAGCCTGAATTTCATTAATGTCTCCATCAGATATATATGAAAGAGCCCAGCAAGCATCTGCCAGTATATCTTCATCAGCGATGTCAAGAAGCCACTTCAGAATTGGAAGGGCAGCCTTTACCTACGAACAAATATCAAGAAGCCTTTAGACCTGTACCTCATATAGCCAATCTAAAATTCATTTAAATGCTTGTAAGAGTGTGAGATAGGGACACCAAAATCTTCAAAAACCATAATGAGTTATCTACGATCCTCAGTATTCAACATCTCATATCTTCCATTTTCCAAAACTGACTTAAATATAAAAGGCAGTTTGCTATGAAGGGGTTTTTGCAGCAATTACACTATTCTCATTTGTTAATAGAACTGAAAGTAATCATCTGCCTAAACTATCACAATCTTGGTGCAAATCAGTGTCTAGTTATTGAGTTTGATACCCAGTAGAAGTAGAGATGATACAGAGTCATACATTGATAACACTGATAAACATAGTCAATGGGTTGTGTTCTAATGGTAAGGCCATAAGATTCTCAAATGCCCAAAGTGATATCTAGTGTTGGAAGTTCTCAAGAGGAGGTCCCCCTTTAACCTCCCTTGATTCAGGCCAGGCTAGCATTCTTAAAGCTTGCCAATAAAAAAAAAACCCTGATAGACATTAAAAAAATGCATTAAACCCAAAACTCACCATCTATTGTGTTTACCTGCTCAAAAGGAGCACGATAATCGCCACGGCAAAAATTTGCCAGGGTCCAAGTTGCAATCTTCAGAGTTTCAATTCTGGCTTTCTCATTGAACAGGGTGAGCAAATTTGGCATACCTCCATTACTGAGTATAATGGCTCTGTATTTGGGACAATCTCCAGCAATATTGCCTAAACCCCAGGAAACCTGTAGTGCATAGCAATACACAAATACAATTATAAACTTAGAGAGAATGAGATTCATAACACAAAATAGAAAACTATGACCAAGAAAAACATAGTCCATTACTTGATCACACAGTTCATCGTTGGGATTACAGAGAAGCTCAATAAACAGAGGAACAGCACCACTCTCAACTACAACATCTGTCTGTTCTGTTGTCCCGGATGCAATATTTGTTAAAACCCAAGCTGCCTCAAACTGCAATATAAAATAATACAATCAGTGTTAAAATAGGAAATACTGACACCCTCTAACCCTAGACAGGAATTGGCATGAAAATGTTAAATAAAAGAGAGCCCAAAAGTAATAGAACCCTGACATAAGGGGTTTACTGGAAATAACTTAAATTCTGGGGAAAAAGTTGAACAACAATTCAATTATGATAAGCATCTTCCTATGACTATATATTAATGCAGCTTCCATTATTAGTACACTAAATACAATACTAAAAGTAAATTTACCAAACTTACAGTCAGTTGTAAAAATTGTACATAGTTCTTACCTGAAGTTGGGGTATATCCATCCTTCTCAGAAAACTAACAAAATAAGACACAACTCCCGTCTTGATAATTTCATCTATCAGTTGATCTGCCTTTGTACACAAAGACTTTCGGAATTGGATGGCAGCGTCCAGCTGTGCTGCTACATCTTGGGACATGATTGCAGTTGCCCATAATGATAATGTGTCCAACTGTTAAAATAAGTGTTAGAATTGGAGACAAATACAACGTATAGTAGCAAGGAATTATATTTCAGTGGAAGACATCAATTCAGTGACTACACTCAGTCATAAAGAAGACTAGGAAAAGAAAAAGCAGCAAGGAAAATCCATTCAACAGCATTTTTGTGCCTTTAGGATCATTTTTAATAACCTGAAAACCCAATTGAAGCAAAAATTTCAATTGCAATCTAGAAAAAAATAGGAAATATCTTTGGAAGGGTTTACAAAATCTGGTTGAAACATCAACTTTGGATTCAATGCGGAAAGAACGGAACAATTGAATAAAACCTTGTAAAAATCAGCTCTACGATCACTGATTGGAAAGCATAAATGATAAAAGTACAACTATAAGAACAAATCCACCAAATAAGATATGAAATGGTCAATTGACACCCTAAACAACCTATAGTCCATATTTTCACCAGGAATTGGAGCTCCAAGGTAGCAGATTACAACAATTCTAAACCTCGTCATTCTGTTCAGTTTAAGAAACCGACCAAAGAAAAGCTGTAAGAGCTTTATCCATAATTGATGCTGAACAGAATTTAAGATCTTCAAAGTTCATACCCTCAATTCTATATTTTCTTTATGGCTTTACTGGCTGGTCCATCCCTCAGCATTTTATTAATCCCATCAAAGTATCAAATACCCATGAATTCTTAACACTAAACTGAAGAAAATTAATTCATAATTTCATATATATTTATCCTCTCAGAAGACCCATCAATTGGGGCCTCACAGTAATTGGAAAACATAGAAGCATCATTAAAAAACAAATCCTTCAAAAGATAAAATCCATGAAAAGACCCAGTTCCACAAAAAAAACAGCCTTAGTCCATATATTCACCAGGAATTGGAGCTCCACGGTCACAGGATACAACAATTCTAAACCCAGTCATTTTTTTCAGTTAAAGAAACCAACAAGAGAAAAGCTGTAAGAGTATAGTTGATGTCAATTAATCGAACAGAACCTAAAATCTTCATACCCTCAATTCCATAGTTGATGTCAATTAATCAATCAGAATTGAAAATCTTCATACCCTCATCTTTATGGCTTTACTGGTCGGCTTATCTCTAGGGATTCATTCTTAATGGATAAAGAATTAACTGGGGCCTCACAATAATTCATTCAAATGCCGGAGTCGACTTCAATAGTGTCGAATAAAGAAACATAAATTAGTTCTAAATTTCAACTCCAAAAACAGATACACCCATAAATTAGTTGAAAATATGTAAGGGCATGTGATCCTAATTAACAAGCATAGCAGAACAGAATTCTGTAAATGTAAAAAGGCCTTGAATTATGTTTGGGCATAGCTTACTCTGCTCTGTACAGGGCCTTGAGTTCCTTCCCTGCGCTTTTTAACCAAACATTCATCCCTCTTGTTCTTGCGTATCTCAACCATGTTCTCCTCGCGCTTCCTGCGTGCTTCCTTCTCGTTCACAGACATCTTGTATCCCATCTTCTTTCTTGCTTCAATCTTTTCACTTCCACTTGGCCTTAGAGACATGTTGACTCAACACTAAATTCAACCAGAGCTCTGGATTTCAAAGCAAATGGAATGAATTTCAATTGGAGATGAAAATTTTGTAAAGAAAACTGTTTCGGCAAAGAGGTCAAGCTCTCTGCTATACAAATCGATTTGAATTTGAGTCGATGATATTGATCTCTCTCCCGCAGAAATTTAAAAAAGTATCCGTTAGCTAGTAAAAATATCTTTCCATTAATTGAGGAGTTTAATTTGTTATAAGCCGACAATTAGCTTTAATTCTAAGTTTGGTTCTTACAAAATAAATTTATTGCACGAGGAAAATTTTGAGTCTGTGGCCTATTCTAAAATCTTCTTTATAAAACTTTTTCTTACGGAAAAATAGAAACAAAGTTTGAAAAGTAGCTGTCGTCACTTAAAAATAACTTTTTATTAATTACATGTTTTTATTATTATTTATATTTCTAGTTCATTAATTGATTGTTGGTATTTAATTTAGTATCATAAAAACTTTTCAATTTTACACTTTCCAATATCTTCTTTAAAAATCTTTCCTAGATCTATTAATATTTGTACACCAAAGATGCAAATGATTATTAAATGCTGCCACGATCAATTCCTTAAAATGTTTTAGATTATATACTAGTGTGATATCATCAACGCAATTGTTTATTTGAAAATTGAATTGTACATTTAATTTATTCATGTCAATTTCATTTAATTTTGTGTATATTTTGAGAGCTACTCTATACACTTAAAAATTGGCTCTTAATAGCAGCATTTGGATTGGCTCTTAATAGCAACATTTGGCTCTGGTTTAATTTGAAATGGTGCTGAGCATTGTTGCTCCATATTAAATATATATTAAATATATTAATATAAATCTGGCTTCAGCCCTTTACTGACCAAAAAATCCAGCCCTTTATGTTGGTTATATATTAAATATATTAATATAAATCTAGCTTCAGCCCTTTATTGACCCAAAAAAAAACTGTCTCAACAGGGGAATTACGAAAATATCTAGATATGTGAAATATGAGAAATGTTCACATCTCTAATGGGAAACAATGACTTTCCTCTACTATGTTAGATGTTGAAGATGGATGGCAATTTGTCCATTCTAGGAGAAGAAGAGGTCCAATTAGAGTCCAGAAGAGAAGGCAAATCATACCTTGCTTTTCTTCTAAAGCATATTGAATCATGCTAGGCAATAACTGATGGAGGATATTAGCTTGCAAAAATCTACGCGACCAAGAAATATCTAGGGTAAATTATTAGTTGGGGTCTCAGAAGGCATCAAATCATGCCACGAGAGAAAACTGTGTACTCCTGGGGTAAAGAATAAAAATAGGTCACACGCAAGAAATTAGGGCAAATACAATAATTACTAGCAAGGTTGAAAGGCCAAGAAGCAAAGTATGTGAAATGGATAAAGAAGCCCTTTGAAATGTTAGGGATCAATACTCGACACTTGGAAACTTCGCAGTTTGGAGTGGTAGAAGCTAGTCCATCGAAAGCATCGTTAAATGGTGGGAAATTCCTTTTCAAAAACATGTAAGTGTATTCACCTTAGAGAATGATTTTTTACTTATAATCCACAAGAATAGGGAAGTTAAGAAGGAACTTTTGTATGGCAATTTAAGGATTTTAAGGGTTACTATTTTCGTTGTATCAACTGGGTACCCAATTTCACCCCTAAATTATACAAACTAGCTAATATGCCAAAATGGATTAATTTGGGTAGGCTTCTGGTAGAATATCAATTCCTCGATACTTAAGAGATCATTGGTAAAAATATGGGATCGATTTTAGGATGCAAAGGCATCACAAATAGAAATCAATCTAAAGATGTTAAAATCCTTTTAAATATGGATCCTAAAGTAGAACACATAGAGAATATGGAATTAAAAATATAGAAAGAAAGTTGGCATATTAAGCCCTCCTTCTATGATGGTCGTATAGATGAGACAAACATCATATTAAAAACCAGACATGTGGATGATAGGACAATAACAAATTTGCATCCTCCAATTCTAGGAGTATACATCAATTTCAATAAGGACAAAGGTTTTTTCTTTGGTAGAAATAAAAAAAGAGGTTAGAGGAACTAAAATAACGCATCAGCAAACCCCCATATCTATGATGGAAAACAATAAATTTATAGCAAATAGAAAGGTTACTTTAAAACAACTTTTGCAAGATACATAAAACTTCCAAGAAGTCATGGAGAAAATCACCCTCTTAGATCAAGTGGGGGAGGAGTTGATTGAAGAACAAACAACTATACATATCCTTGCTAAGAACATAAGAAGATAGACAAGGAATCCTCCCAAGTAGAAGTAAGGAAGCATCAACCCTCACAAGCAAATCACCAAGTGGAGAGGGAAGAAATGAGTGTTAAGTTTTTGTCAGTGATGAAAGCGTATTTTTTGTGAGTGTTCCCCTCTGGTTATTGCATCCTTCATTGCATTCATTCAGATCCAAGTCCTAAGTCTTCTAGATCGGCTGGCACTATCAAGCTTTCTCCTACCATGTGTTTTGTCCGGATGCATGTTCTATTTTAAGGGAAATTCGTACATGTCGTCAGTGGTAACTATTCCCCATGTGGCTTGTTTGGCTCTTCCGCCAAGCTGGAAGCGGTTTTTAGAAGTGCTGGCAAGCTACGACAAGTATCTCCTCTTTGTATGAAAGGGAATAATGTTTTGTTATGCTGTAAAAAAATGGACATATGTTAACCTGCGAATGTGTGGGTTTTTTAGTAAAAACATTTTTTTTCTCTATCATCTTCCTATATGAAGTTTGTGCATGTGCCAATCATGAAAAATGTTTTTTTCTCCCTTCATTTGTGTCATGTGCCATGACTGGACAGTGGTGCGACCGTTTCTTCACTTTCGGTGTGTGTGTGGGAGATAGTTACTGACGATTAATTGGAACGGCCAAAAAGTAACAAATGAGTGAAAGACAAAGCATACAGTCCAGTCTTTGCAAAAAAATTGGACAAGTCTGAGTATCGCAACCTTGGATAATCTATGTGGTGATAGTCGAGATTCAAAAAGAGGTGTGGTCCTTTTTGGACATTAAAAAAAATTGGTATGCATCAGGATTGATTGGGTGTTGAAAAAGAGGAGGATTGGAAGTAAAGTCATTTTTGCATAAGCAGTGTCGTCTTTCAATGGCACAAAATTAATGAAGTTTTTTTGGGGGTGTGCTAGTACGGAAATCATCATATGAAGTGCGGGCGTGAAATTTTTTGAGTGCATCAGATGTGTGTGTAGCAACATTTTTAAGAGGTAGTTTTCAAAAGCTTTGAAATAGAGATAAAGGCCAATATCATCAACGATTGCAGGGAACGGTGAAGGGACTGGTATCGTATAGACTGAGAAAAGGAGTAGCAGAAGAAAGGTTAATAAAAATTTGTATGTGACTATTAAACAGGAGGAGTTAGTTTCTTGAATGTTTTTTGAACAGTTCTCAAAAGGGGGAGACATTGCGTTAAAGATGACTGCCAGCATACTCACTTAAATCACCTTCTTGAAAAATCTGATCCAAGAAGAAAAATTGTGGAACCATACTGAAAGTTTCATGTACTTTGGAGGACGCAATGATTAGTTATTGAGAAGAACTCCAGACAGAACTGAGTCAAGAACACTCTTCAGTTGCTTATCTTGGTTTAGGTGTCTTTATGTCTACAAAAAAGACTCAGAGCTTATTGTTGTTATGATTCAGTCAAAATCTATTATGTCTGAGAAATTCTAAAAAACAATGCTAAGAAGAATCAGAGGAGTGCAATTGTTTAAAATGGATACTTTACAAGGTTTGTAAAAAGCGTGGGGGAATTTCTTTTTGAAAAAATCTGGACTGGAAGTGCATATATCAATGGAGCAAAAGTTAGACTAATCCCAGATCCTAGTTTGCTGATACAATATTAAATCCAACTTGTTCATGATAGTCAGCTAGACATTTGTGAAGTCTTTATACTTCTAGAAGGACCACGAACTATCATTTTGGTTATAAATCAGATTTCTTCATCTTCTTGAAAAGGTTGTACCCTTAGTGTTGATTGGTTGGAGCCAGTTCTCAATAGTTCTGAAAGAGTGGTAGCTCTTTGTAAGAAGGGGTTGTTGCCCAACTGATTAGTAGAGCCATGGTTTTTTAACCCATCTTGGGTTTTCCACGTGATAAAAACTTGTGTCTCTTCTTCTTGTGTGCAAGTATGTCTTAGACTTGTTTTCTCTATTCTAAAGTTTATAAAATATTGATTCACCCCCTCCCCCTCTCAACATTTTTCATTTTTCAATTGGTATCAGAGCCAGTCACTCTCTTCATGTGCTTAAAATCTTGAGAGTTTGATCCTTGTGCCCATCATGAGTGCCTTAGAAGGTCTTACTACGAATCATGCACCTCTCTTCGATGGGAACAACTTTTCTTTTTGGAGTGTTCGCATGAAGACTTACATCATCTCTCTTGGTTGTGATGTCTATCTCAATCTTGTAAATGGTTATACTATTCCTGCTACTCTTCCTACAAATGTTGATGGTAAAAGAGAAATTGAGAATAATGCCAAGGCCATGAATGCAATTTTGTGTGGTCTAACTAAAGCTAAATTTGTAAAGGTCATGCACTGTGCTACTGCAAAAGATATTTGGGATAAATTTCATAACGCATATCAAGGTGATGACAAAGTCAGGAAGGCTAAAGTTCAAACTCACTGGGTTGTCTTTGAAGGTCTTCGCATGAAGGATACTGAGAACATTGCTACTTATTTTCTTCACATTGATGAGGTTGTCAACACTTTAAGAGGTCTAAGTGAAAATGTTGAAGAGAAAACTGTGGTTCAAAAAATTCTTCATTCTCTTCCCATCAAGCTTGATGCTAAAGTCTCCGCTATTGAAGAAATGTCAGATTTGGACACTCTAACTGTTGACAAATTACATAGTATCTTGACTGCCTATGAGATGAGAACTACCATTGAAGGGCCTTCTAAAACTGAATCTGCATTCAAGGCTTCTAAAAGAAGTAAGCCCAATTAAAATTATCTAAGTGAAGGCTCGGATGAGGACTCCAATGAGGAAATAGCTTACCTCATTAGAAGGCTGAAAAAGGGCTTTAACAAAAGTAAAGGGAAATCTAGTTTGAAATGCTTCAACTGTGGAAATCTTGGTCACTTTGCCTCCAAGTGTCTACTTGATAAAGAAGAGGACAACAATGATGAAAAAGAATTCAAATACAGGAAATCTAGGAGGTTTGCCAAGAAGAATTAGAAATCAGAAAAGGGCAAGAAGGTGTTTTTTCAAAAAATGACAGCAATGGTTCTTCAAGCAGCGAAAGTGATTCTTAGATAAATGAAGTCATGTTCATGGCTATTGATGATATGACTATTGATTATGTGAGTTCTGAAGAAAATGAAGATGATGTAGTAGACCTTGAACTTGAATTGATTTCAGCTCTTTCTGAGATTAAAAAACTGAAAAAGAAAAATCTAAGTCTTGTGGATCTTCTACAATTTGAGAGTGCTAAAATGTTGAAGATTGCTACATCTCTTAAAGAGGTTGAAACTCAGCTTGTTGATTCTAAAATTATGATTGAGGAGGCCAAAAATATTCGTGAGGATTTGGAAAATCAAATTCAGATAAAGCAAGAAAACATTGCCAAGCTAGAAGCTGAAATTGTTGCTCTTAGAAACATTGGTAAAACTTCTATGCTAAAAATCCAGTGAAGAATTTTCTTTCAACAATGGTAAAGTCACATTAGATGACATTCTTGGTTCTCAAAGACCTACCAAAGATAAGAGAGGATTTGGCATGCAATCTGATCAAAACTCTTCACCACCGGAAAGTAGTCAGCATACTCTTAACAAGGTAAATAAACTTTTTTTCTATGGCTATTGTTTTGCATGTAATTACTTTGGACATATAGCTATTGATTGTAGAGCTATTCCCTTCAAGAATTATTTTCAACGTGAAAAGAATGTCTTTAAAAAGTTTGACCGTACTTCAAGATTTTGTAAGAGCTATACCACAAATTTGTTCTACAATGTTGAACCTAAAAGAAGGACTAAAGTGGCCAAGGTTTGGAGAAATAAAATTCAAGAGAGTCTCCTTAAAGCTCTTTTTGTTCAAAGAACTCTTCTAGCCTATAGTGAGAAGGATATTTGGTATGTTGAAAGTGGCTTCTCTCGACATATGATAGGTGATTTAAGTAAGTTTCATTCTCTCAAGAAAATGAAAGGTGGAAAGGTTAGATTTGGTGGTAGCTCTTCAGTAAAGGTTGTTGGTATAGGTACAGTCTTAATTAATAATGATGAACTATTGTTGAGAATGTTCTTTATGTTGAAGGGTTGAAACACAATCTGTTAAATGTAAGCCATCTATGTGATCAAGGGTATGATCTTAATTTTAACTCAAATGCTTGCACTATTAAAAAGGGAATTGATGTCATAGCTAAAGCAACTAGAGCAACAAACAATCTCTACATTCTTGATGATTCTAATGATGAGACATGGTGTTTGAGCAAGGTAGAGGATGCTTGACTTTGGCACAAGTGTTTTGGGCATGTAAACTTTGATAATCTTATCAAGATCAGTAAAAAGGAGGTTGTTAGAGATATGCCAATGTTAGAAAAATCTGCAAATGTTGTTTGCAAAAATTGTCAAGAGGGCAAACATTGTCAAGAGGGAAAACAAACTAGAACTTCCTTCAAACCAAAAGATCATTTCAACAGTAGGCCACTTGAGCTTGTTATCATTGATCTTTGTGGACCAACTAGGACATCAAGCCTTTAAGGTGAGAAATACTTTATGCTCCTTATTGATGACTTTACTCGCGGGTATGTGCAGGATCATGGTATGCCAAAAAGTGGCGATGTGAACAAGAAGTCCTAATTGATAGATTCTTTAAAAAATAACTATAACTTTCAAACAATATAACATTTTTAAAATCTTAAATATACATCACATTCTATGCTTCACCTAGTACAATAATAATAAATAATTATTTCAATTTGATGAATTTTAGACTAAGTTAAGGTGTTTAGACACGAGAGTTTTTATATTCGGAAAAATTTGTATAAGAAAAATCATAATTAATTATTTACTTGAAAAAAATATATATAAAATATACATCGCATCTGGACATGAGTCTACTACTTTTATCTAGAATCTTATAAAAAAATATTATCATTTGATTTTGTTTAATGTGGTCAGACATACACCTACTTGTTAGCTTTCTAGTCCTAATTTATAGACTTGTTGAAAAATAGCTATAACTTTCAAATTGTATAACATTTTTGAAATCCAAAACATGTGTCACATTCTACGATTTTCTTACGACAAGAAAAAATTTTTAAAAAAATCAATTTGATAAATTTTAGACTAAGTTAATGTGGTCAGACATGAGAGTTTTCATATTTTAGAAAAGTTGTAAAAGAAAAATCATAATTAATTATTTACTATGAAATAAATTACAAAAAAATATGTGTCACATCCAAACATGAGTCTACTACTTATATCTAGAATCTTGTAAAAAAAAATTATCATTTGATTGTGTTTAAGGTGGTCAGACATACACCTACTTCTTATTGTTTCTTAAAATTTTTGTACTACTACATTGAAATTTGAAAATTTCAACATATAGAATAATTTTTTTCCAAAAAATGCCTACTATCTTAGAAACTAAATTTATTTTTCTACAAATTATCTTCTTACATATTTTTGATATAATATTTATAACTTGTTCAATTTTTCATGTCAACTTTCCTAAACCTGATTTTTTGAATTTTCATTGCCACTTAAGGGCCTATTTTGACATACCATGATCCTACACATACCCTCGCATGACATGGGTTACTTTCCTAAAAAAAAAAATTAGAGGCTTTAGAGAAGTTTAAGATTTTTAAAAATCTGGTTGAAAATCAAATGGATGTGAAAATCAAATGCTTGCATTCTAATAATGGGGGAGAATTCACTTCTAATGATTTTGTTAAGTTTTATGAGCAACATAGAATCAAGAAACAGGTTTCAGCCCCAAGAACACCATAACAAAATGGTGTTGTGGAAAGAAAAAATAGAACTGCTCAAGAAATGGCACGTTGCATGATGAATGAAAGAAAAGTGAAAGATATATTTTGGAGAGAGGTTGTCCACACAACAGTTTATATTCAGAATAGAAGATTGTTGAGACACAAGCTCAATAAGACTCCATATAAATTTTGGAAAGGTAAACCAGCTACTGTTAAGTACTTTAAAATTTTTAGGAGTCCATGCTATATTAGGAGAGATGAAGATAATTTGGATAAGTTTGAATCTAGATCTGATGAGAGAATTTTTCTTGGCTATTCTTCTAAAAGTAAAGCATTCGAATGCTAAAATAAAAGGCTACATAAATTAGTAGAGAGTGAAAATGTTAAGATTCGTGAGGTTACTAATGAATTTTGTGAGAATGATGATGTTGTTTGGTGTGGAGTCTAATCTATCCCCAAGTGGGAGATTGTTAGCATGTGGTGACTAGTCAGGAAAGTACTATCCAAGAAAGTATTGTACACTTTTCATTCGTCAAACATTTTTGAGTTGACACATCAAACATTTCCCTAGGTTGACTCGTCAAGCCTTTTCTTAGGTTGACTCGTCAAGTATTTTAGGGTTAACTTGTTAACCGACATAAGCCTTGTTATATATGCTTAAGGTTAGGGATTTCATTATGATGTATGATTTTAGTACTTGTAGTGAAATTGAGCTGTAAGGGATTACAAATTGTAATCAGGTTGTAATCACTAGATAATAAAATATTAGACTCACTATTGGTGGACGTAGCCCAAAGATTGGGTGAACCACATTAAATCTTTGTGTCTTGTGTTCTCTTCTGTGTGGTTTATTATTTTCTGATATTGGTTATATTTGCATGTAATTGTTATTTCTGCCTTGTTAATCCTAACAGATGATAGCCCTGAAGAAGGTAAGACTCAAACCAACACTGTGGTATCATCTAAAACTCAAACCAACACCGCTATACCTTCTTCTCCTCCACATACTCAAGTTGTAGCAGCTAGCAAAAGTGGTGAGAATGACAAAGGTAAAGTACAATATGCTCATGAAAAAATAATTTCTACTTCTAATGATGCTGAAAGTTTATATGATACTTCTGGGTATGATTCTCAAGGTGATCACGATGCTTCTAATTTCAAAACCCCTTCTAAGTTCGTGCAAAAGAATCATCCCATTGATTAGGTTATAGGTGAAAGAAAGACTAAGAATGTTAGGAAACATGTTAACTATTTTGAGGATGATGACTTCTCACTTATTTTCATGATTGAGCCTAAGTGTTTTGAAGAGGCAGTTGTAGATGAACATTGGGTGGCTACTATGAAAGATGAGTTAAACCAAATTAAAAAGAGAAATTCTTGGGAGCTTGTGCCAAGACCCATCAACAAGAATGTGATAGGTACAAAATGGGTTTTCCAGAACAAGGTAAATGAAGATGGTAAGATAATTTGAAACAAGGCTCATCTAGTTTGTAAAGGTTATTATCAAATTGAAAGTGTGGATTTTAGTGAGACCTCTACATCGGTTGCAAGATTAGAAGCAATCAGAATTTTTCTTGCATTTGCTTCCTTTAAAAGTTTTAAAGTTTTCCAAATGGATGTTAAATCTGTCATTTTAAATGGAGATTTAGTTGAAGAAATTTATGTTGAACAACCGGAAGGCCTTATTTCTAACAATGTGGATTATGTGTGCAAGCTGAAAAAGGCACTATACAGACTCAAACAAGCTCCTATAGCTTGGTATGACAAGCTGGATAATTATTTGCAGCAACAGGGCTTTAAAAAGGGATATGTAGACAACAACTTGTATGTTAAAGAGGAAGGTAACAACATTCTCATTGTTGTGGTTTATATTGATGATCTAATTTTTGGTAGTGACAATGTTAAAATGTCTAAGACATTTGTTGCATGTATGAAATATGAGTTT
This sequence comes from Chamaecyparis obtusa, assembly GCA_027943335.1. NCBI lineage: Eukaryota > Viridiplantae > Streptophyta > Pinopsida > Cupressales > Cupressaceae > Chamaecyparis > Chamaecyparis obtusa. Next base: position 171,006 of record BSBK01004011.1, on the reverse strand, counting down.
GAAATGTTTATGATGGGTGAGTTAACTTACTTTCTTGGGCTGCAAATCAATCAATTTTCTAAAGGTATTTTTATTTCCCAAGCTAATTATGTTAGAGAGTTACTTAAGAGATTCAAGATGGAAGATTATGTTAGATTTGACAAACGTAAATCATCCCAAGAACACCTGCATGCAAGACTGTCACAAAGAAGAAGCAAAAAGACAGAAAGCTATGGCGGCCAAAAGGCCAGAGACAGGAAAATCATTGTGATAGAAAAAAGCTTCTATTAACCAAATGAAATTATAATACAATCTCGTTATTGAAATGAAAGAAGTGAATCCTTATAAAAGGAAACACGAAACCCTAAAGGCTAAAACCCTAAAGAATTATAAAGCGCCTAAGTGAAACTTAAGCCTAGAGTATGATAAACTAATAATTAAATGATTTAATTATTAGCTAACATAAGACTACTCTAACACCCCCCCTTAAGTGTAACTTAGGGAGAAGCAAAAAAAGTTAAACAACTGCAGAAAGCAGGAAAGATGGGTCCCGGCAACTAGGCCTGATCAGGTACCCAGACATAAAGCAAAAGATGTCCCAGAGAAAGGAACAAGAAGAGAGCAAGAAACTCCTCTGAAGCATGTCTGAAAACTCTATCAGAAGATACTGCTGGAACCCCCACTGAAGTGCATGACCAGGTAGAGAAGACAAGTGTCTGAAGAGCTGATCAATCGAAGAGGTGACCTCCAAAAAAGGAATGAATGAGTGTCTATATAGTAGATGATCCATCTCACCGAAATGCATAGGTGCCTAGCCACTGCATCCGCCTAGTACATAGGAACAAAAACTGAATACGTAGATCACTCAACCGAACCAAGGAAGCAATAGAACCAACAGGTGAACCCCCCCATAATGATGAACTGGGAGAGGTGACAGGAACACTGAAATGCAGTACCAGAAACAGCTGCAGAAGAAGAACCAGGAACACCAACAGTGCAATAGAAGCACACACACAGGATAAAGGGCGGTGTCATAGACACAGTCTACATGGGCTAATTTCATGGAAGGTACGCTCACTTGACAAGAGTGGATGCGCCTATAGTGGCAAATGCATCAGAATCCCCCCATGGCACTTTATAACTGAGTGCGAATACTAAAAATGAACCAGGTGAAAAAGATCCCAAAAATACAGAAGAGGGCACTTTATCTCAGTGCATTTACAGAACAAAGATACATCAGAAAGAGTATGCAAGCTCAGAAGTCAGAAAAGAAGAGTGCACTAAGAAACCAGAAGAAGAGATCCCCGGACCTGTAGAACCAAGCACACCACCAGAGGGCATAAACTGCATAACTCGGAGGAGTGAAAATCTAGAGCAGAATCTGGAAGAAATACCTCTGCCACTGAATAGTACATAGAACCAGCTTTCCGACGATATCTCGTTTGCCGAAAAAGGAGTCCGGATGAGCCAGATATGACTCCCGGAAGGCAAAAAGAGACATCAGACTTCAACAGCAAAAAATACTATTGAAACGGTAGAACCCAAAACCCTAACCTCCATCATCGGAAAGAGCTCGGAAAGAGCTTTCCGACGATATAAAGAAGTCAGAAAAAGGCCCCCGTATGCTCCCTGTAGAGCGAAAAAGGCCCAGGTACCCCCAAAAAGGCCAAAAAAGAGCCCCAGGGGCTAAAAAAAATAGGCCCCCGGGCGCATGGCGCGCTCCGGGGGCTGGGCCGCAACCCCTGGTCGGTCATATGACCGCCTTTAGGGCCCGCGGGCTTAAAAACCCGCCGGGGGCCCAGGCGGCGGCGCGGCCGACGGAGCGGTGCGCCGCTGGAGCGGAGCTGGGCCGGGAGGCGGCTGGGGCCGCGGAGGAGCTGCTGTGCAGAGCGGAGCGGGGCCGGGAGGCGGCTGGGGCCGCGGAGCGGAGGCAGCGGCAGAGCAGTCGGTGGAGCGGCGGTGGGCCGGGCGGAGCGGGGGCCGCTGAATGCGGCGGAGCGGGGGCCGGGGCCCGCTTGAACGTGGTGGCCGCCCGGGCAGGGGCTGCTATGCGGTTGCTGCTGGGCGGCGCGGGGGTGGCCGCTGGGCGGCGCCCCCCAAAAATTTATTTTTTTTATTTTTTTAAAAATCATCGTCTCGATCCGCGTGCCAGGTCGTACGGCCTGGTACCTAAAAAATTTTGCCTCAAATTGCAAAAGTGTCCAAAATGGACAAATTTTATATGGATTCTGGGGTTTTTGGGCCTTCCGGACACAATGGTGGTGTCCGTTTTTGCCCAAGGTGAGCCAAATTTCGGCTCCCCCCCAGATCCACAAAAAAAAAAGCCAAAAAAGCTTCTGAAACCCTCTGAGTCTGACAGCTTCAATAAAACTCGAACAGCGAACAACAGGAGAGCTCTGATACCATGTTAGATTTGACAAACGCAAATCATCCCAAGAACACCTGCATGCAAGACTGTCACAAAGAAGAAGCAAAAAGACAGAAGGCTATGGCGGCCAATAGGCCAGAGACTGCAAAACCATGTTGCCAGAAATAAGCTTCTATTAACAATGATGAAAATAATACAATCTCGTTATTGAAATGAAAGAAGTGAATCTTTATAAAAGGAAACACGAAACCCTAAAGGCTAAAACCCTAAAGAATTATAAAGCGCCTAAGTGAAACTTAAGCCTAGAGTATGATAAACTAATAATTAAATGATTTAATTATTAGCTAACATAAGACTACTCTAACAGATTACAATCCGGTTAGCACTCATATAGAAACTGGATGTAAGCTAAAGGATGATGTGTCTCCTTCTGTTGATCAGACTTTTTATAGATCTATGGTAGGAAGTCTACTGTTTGTGACAACCACTAGACCGTATATTATTGATGAAGGGCCAACCGCTCTGATACCACTGATGAAGGGTCACACCACCCTTACCAACTCATAACCAAAGAACATAACAACATGGAGACAAAGAGAAGACAAAATGCTTTACAAAGCATACATTAATACTTGAAAATAATTACAACTTGAGAGATCTTACAATATGAGAGCTTTCTCCAAATATGAGATCTACAACATGAGAGATCTTACATCCTCCAAGCTTACAACCCAAGAGCTTACAACTTAAGAGCTTCAACTTGAGAGATATTTCTTCAATACAAGATCCTACAACTTGAGAGCTTACTTATGAAAGCTCATATGCCTTCTTTATATAAGCATTTACCACCCAAGATATTACAACACCACCAATATGGGATAAAAGATAGATACAACTACCTTGATACAAATATTAAATACCCACCCAATTAATATTAAACACTACTATGTGGGCCAATTGGAAAATTACATTGCATTTGTGGCCAATAAGAAAATAGAAAGGTGTAACTACCTAGCTACAAATATTAAATGCAAGAACTTTCTACAAATTTTTAAAATGTCACCTACACACTTTGATAAATGAAATATTTATTTTATATTTTTTTTTAATTTTCCACCTATGCACCTTGGTAAAAGAAATAACTTTTTTTTTCTTCTCTTTTTCTTTTTTTTTCTCTTTTTTTTTTTTTTTTTTTTCTCTTTTTTTTTCTTCCATTTTTGTCACTTCCTCTCTCCTCCATTTTTTTTTTATCATGCCCCCTTTTATTTTGTGATGCAAAATGCTCATGCATCAAACACCCAAGGTAGGAAAATTTTTGTGAATATGGATTCACAAAATGAAGTAGTCACTGTTGATATATATATTTTTTTCTTTTCTTCCAACACCTTTCTGGAACAAGTATCTGCTGCTGACAATACTCCTCTATAATCAACTTCATCCAAGTGTAACTCTCATTCTCCTCTAATATTGTAGGATCTAATGCATCTGTAGTAAACTTTATAATACCATACAAATCTTCTTTTTCATACCAAACATCACTTGCAAGGTCCTCATATAAACCATCATCATTATCTTTCAAATTCATCTCAAAGTTAGTATCCCATGATTCATAAGAATTTACCTCATTCATATCTTCATATTTTATTTCTTCTTTTGTGTCTTCAACAAGGCATTTAACAACTTCCTTCCTTTGACCTCCAACCAAGGTATTCCACTCTTCCTCGACTGCTGCAATCTTCATTAATAAATCATCTTCATCAACTATAGGTTCATGAATCCATCTTCATGCTCTTCTTCTTCTTTTGTATCATTTACATGATACTCCACTTTATCTTCTTTCTTTTCTACATCCAAAGAATTGCCACGATCTTTTTGAATCGCTCTTCTCTTTTTTAGCTCCACTTCTAATTCAACCGCTTGCTTCTTCAAATCCAGTATTGCAACTCTTGTCTCTTCTCAATATCTCTCTCTAATCTTCTCAAGTATAAAAATTATAAGAGTCCATCCAGTCACAAAAGTCATCTTCTTTCTCTTCTCCATACTCGCATCCTCTTAAGGAAAACTTCACCCAACCCAAGGTCCTAATGCAAACCGCCTCATATTCGACGATCTATCTGCACACTCAAGAACTCCTGCTCTGATACCACTGATGAAGGGTCACACCACCCTTACCAACTCATAACCAAAGAACATAAAAACATGGAGACAAAGAGAAGATAAAATATTTTACAAAGCATACATTAATACTTGAAAATAATTACAACTTGAGAGATCTTACAATATGAGAGCTTTCTCCAAATATGAGATCTACAACATGAGAGATCTTACATCCTCCAAGCTTACAACTTAAGAGCTTCAACTTGAGAGCTTTTTCTTCAATACAAGATCCTACAAGGGTAAGTGCACAAAGATGGGGGACCAAAAGGGGGTATAAGATGCCACTTTTTTCTTGAAATCAGCAAACTATGAACTTCAACAAGAAATTAAAGATAGTTAGACTCAAAATTTTGAGATGCGACAAAAACAAGAGTTGTAATACTCTGAATCTAGTTCCTAAACTACTAACTTATTTTGAAAATAGTGTAGATTAAGGCCCTCAAAAAGGAGGAGCACAAAAAGTGGTCATATTTTTGTCCAAAAACATAACATAGCGTCTGGTGTGCTCCCCCTAAAATGTTAACTTTTTTTTAAAATTTTTTTAATCACTCTAGTGAGAAGTTAGCTAACACCATGTAGTTTATCACAAATTTTTTTGGTAATTTTTTGATGAATGTATAATTTTTTATGAATTTACGAAGTGCACACATCCTGAAAATATGAAATTTCTGTGTGCTCTCCCTAGAAATCATTTAAAACTAATCAAAAATTAAATTTTCTTTTTTTCAAAGTGTGTAGAATGGAGTCTAGTTTCTAAAAATGTAACTTATTGCAAAATTCGATGAACGAGCCAAAATCTATGCCCAAAATACTGCATGTTGGTTTTTTACAAAAAATGGACATACACAAAAGAAATTACAGTTGAAAAGCTTAACTTAATCAAAATTAAAAATAAATTATATGCTTACATAGCTAACAAAGAGATCTGTAATATCACGTCATCTGATTTTTACATTCTTGAGCCATGAGTAAACCTGACGAGGAGCACACAAAAAAAGATGTCATTTTTTTGTATGTCTGTTGGAAAACACATCTCAGGCCTATTTCAATTGTCCAATCCTTTGGGTTGGATCTCCAAGGCAAATCCAAGCCTTAGGATTGGTAAATTCAAATCCTTTACAAAGTGCACGCCCTAAAGCATGCACGTCCTAAAGCACACACGCTCTATGTAAATCATAAATTTACATAGGGCGTGCACCCTATAGGACATACGCCCTATGTAAATCATAAATTTACATAGGGCATGCACCCTATGTAAGATATAGATTCACATAGTGATGCGAAATATTCAAAGTGGGAGGAAGAGAGAGAGAGAGAGCATCGTCTCTCTCCCTCTCTCCCCCTTATCATGCTCTCTCTCACCTTCTCACTCTGACCTTCTATATCTCTCTCTCCCTTCTCTCCTCTCTCTCTCATCACCCTCTCTCTCTCTCTCTCCCCCATACTCTATCTCTCTCTCTCTCCCTCCCCCATACTCTCTCTCTCTCTCTCTCTCTCCCCCATACTCTCTCTCTCCCTCCCTCCATAATACTATCTCTCTCTCTCCCCAAATCCTTCTCTCTCTCTCCTACTCTCTCTCTTTCCCCTTCTCTATCTCTCCTTCTCTCTCTCTCTCTCTCTCTCTCTCTCTCTCTCTCTCTCTCTCTCTCTCTCTCTCTCTCTCTCTCTCTCTCTCTATCTCTTCCCTTCTCTATCTATCCTTCCCCTTCTCTCTCTCTCTCTCTCTCTCTCTCTCTCTCTCTCTCTCTCTCTCTCTCTCTCTCTCTCTCTTCCCTTCTCTATCTATCCTTCCCCTTCTCTCCTACTCTCTCTCTCTCTCTCTCTCTCTCTCTCTCTCTCTCTCTCTCTCCCTTTTCCCTTCTCTATCTCTCCTTCCCCTTCTCTCTCTCTCTCTCTCTCTCTCTCTCTCTCTCTCTCTCTCTCTCACACACACACACACACACACACACACACACCTCTCCTTCTCCTTATCTCTCTATCTCTCTCCTACTCTCCCTCTCTCTCTCTCTCTCATACTCTCTCTCTCTCTCTCTCTCTCTCACACACACACACACACACCTCTCCTTCTCCTTATCTCTCTATCTCTCTCCTACTCTCTCTCTCTCTCTCTCTCTCCCTTTCCCCTTCTCTATCTCTCCTTCCCCTCTCTCTCTCTCTCTCCTAATCTCTCCCTTTCCCCTTCTCTATCTCTCTCTCTCCATTGTCTCTCCCTCTCCCCTCTCTCTCTCTCTCTCTCTCTCTCTCTCTCTCTCTCTCTCTCTCCTTACCCTTCTCTCCTATCTCTATTCTCTCTCCCTCTCCCCTTCTCTCTCTCCTTAGCCTTCTCTCCTACTCTCTCCATTCTCTCTCCCTCTCTTTTCTCCCTTTTTCTTGTTTTACATAGGGCGTACGCCCTATAGGGCATGCATGCTATAGGATGCATGCCCTATTTAAGACTATGCATAACATCTTTTTTGTTTTGTATAGGGCGTACACCCTATAGCGCGCTCACACTATGTAAAACTAGAAGAAACAGTCTTATTTGCCAAGGATCTCGTGAAAGAGGCCCACTTTTTCTTATGTTGTCTGAATTCTATGTTTTCTTCGACAAGCTTTCACTTTTCATGGTGTTGATAGTGACAAATCACCATCGTTTTGCACCATAGTGACAAGTTTTCACTTTGCACCATCGTGAAAGTCAATTATTGGAATAAAAAAGACAAAAAGAGATTAAGGTAAGTTTTTTATTTTTTTACATTTCAAATGTGAATAAATAGCGTTTTGGTTTATAATTGGTATGATATAAACTTGTTCTTGATACATAATTTGATATAAGTGTAATAAATTTATATTATAATTTGTCATATTGTAAGAGGTTTATATTATAATTTGACTTATTGGTTTACATTTATATTATATTTATAAAATTGTAATCAATTGATATGTAGAAATCATCATCATGCCAAGGAAACGAGAAAAAAATTTAACACTGGAAGAGCATGAAAGAGACAAAGAGAAGAAAAGGGAAAGAATGAGACAACTTCGTGAACAAAAAAAATTAGATACTATAGAAGAAGATTTTTCTTTAGATGAGGAATATGAAACATCAATACAAAGTAAGAGAGAATTGGAATTGGAATAAAAAAGACAACAAATGAGAAACTTGCGTACAACGAGACAATTGAATTATGAAGATGCAGGGACATCATCCAATGTTCGAGGCACACCAATGTATCATATTGAAGGCATGTCATTGTCTACTTCTGAAGGTGGAGGCACACCAATGTATCATGTTGAAGGCACACCATTGTCTACTTCCGAAGGTGTGGGCACACTCTTCTATCATGTTGAAGGCACACCATTATCTACATCCCAAGGTGTACGCACAACATCATCTCATGTTAAAGGCACTGAAGATGGTACGCAATTCACACATAATGTTTTTGATGCTCCTAGAATTATTAAATATAGAAAACCAAAATATTTGATTGATATTGATACTAACATTTTGCAAGCAATGCCTGACAAGATTCCCAAGCGTACTTGTCAAAGAAATGTTAATCGTATTTGGAGATCATTTTTTGAGAATTTAAACATGACAAAAAGATGTCAACTATTTGTTGAAATGATGAGAAATCTGAAATTTAGGCCCATCATGAAGATTCTTAGGCTAAGCACAACCGACGAGTCAAGTGAAAAATCTATTGTAAAGAATCTAATGACTAGATATGAGAGTGTGGGTTCTACATCATGCATGAAAGATAGCAATGTCACATGACATGTACTTACATCAATGATAGTAAGCACTCAAATGAAGAAATCTCGGCTCATTAGAAAGACAAGAAAAATATTGAAAATAAGTAGAAAGTCTCTAATGAGAGCCTTGGGAAGGCATCAAAGAGTGGAAGATCCAAATAGCAATGAGTTATGGGCATTTTCCGATAGACTACCGCGAAAAGATAAAGCAATTGTTGAAGCTTTGAAATCCTTGATTGAAGAATTTTGGAAGAATAATAAATGGGTATCTCCTAATCAAAGAGATGTTGTAAGAAGGAGGATTGGTAGTCGAATTCATGTTCCACATCCAAAACATTTTTTAGATTCAACTCAGACACAATTATTTGCAAAATTTATGCATACGTATCTTCAAATTAAAATTAGTCAGAGATATTTTGAAATGTGTAAACATTTTTATGTCAAGATAAATCACACACGCACAACTTCTTGTTGTAGGGTACATATTGAATTTTCTAACCATTTTGAAGTTTATAGGAATATATGTGTAGGTTTGCACTCTAACAATGTTTTGTAGGATTGTAACATAAATGTCCCACCTAGATCTTCAAGGGAATTGATATCTACCATTTTATGTGAAAGAGTGGATGGTCAACAATTTTACAAGCTCTCATGTTTGAATGGCACATGCATAAATTGCGAAGGTTTGCAACGTTTGCCAATTTGTCAACAAATGGAGAGTACGCATGCAATCGGTAACGAAATAGTGGAATTTGGAAAATATAAGACCATGACATACAATCTAAAAGATGAAAAAGAGGCTAAAAGATGTGATTTAGTAATTGAAAAAATTCCAGTGTATCAGTTCATGGACATTTTTTGTAAAAAAATTATTTATGAGTATGCAAGGCATACACATAGAGTGCGATGGTTAGATATGAAATTCAAGTTGTGCAAGGACACATTCCCACTTGGTACCATTGTTTCAGTTGTGGACTTTGCAGAGAACTACACACTACAACCATAGAATGAGGTGCAAGCAAAGTATTACAACTCTCAACAGGTTGCTATATTTGTTCATATAGCATTCATGCATGCACCAGACAGTACAGAGGAGAACATGAAGATATTAAGGGAGTATCATTTTTATATCAGTGATGATCACACACATTCTACAAAGTTTGTACACAGTTGCTTTCAACTATTTTATGGTCATTTGGCAAATAGGGGCATAAAATATCATCGACATATCATTTGGTTAGATAATTGTGCATCCCAATTCAAGAATTCATGGATGTTTTATTGGTTGTGCAAGATGCATAAGATTACTGGAATTCAATATATGTGGAATTTCACAGAGGCTGGTCATGGAAAGGGAGAGCATGATGGTGCAGGTGCATGTATTAAAAGAGCCTTAGCACGTGAAGAATTAAAGTACAAAGAGAAAGCAACATTGTCAGATGCGGGATGTATTGTCCAGTGGTGTAACGCTACAATGGGTCCAGGTAATGAAGGTGAGTCTACAATTCATAGATTTTTTTGGTTGATGGATGAAACTAACATTGCACCATATGAGGATTGTTGTACATTGACAGGATCGAGTGAGCTACACTCTTTTAGAAGTTGTAATGCAGGTTCATGCAGTATCCACACATGACATATGGCGTGCTTTTGTTCATCATGTGTAGATGAAGATTAGGATGGGTGCGAGTCAAAGGAATGAGTTGATGAATGGTATACATGTATTTTGAGTCCACTTACCTCCTATCATCACCATGAATCACTACAACTGATAGAAATGGAATCATCCATTAACTTTGATCGCTTATTTGATCTAGTACAACCAGGTCAGTATTTTCCACATACAAATAATCTCAAATTTAGTACTTTATCATAAATATTTAGTAAAATAATGTCCTCATTATGTTTATATCATTACATGCCATGTTTTTGCTATTATTGCACCTGAAGACAATGAAGAAGGGACAGATTATTATTCATGTCATTGTGTAGAGGCAAAAAAGAAATTGGATCACTCGGTTATCGATGGTGAAGAATTAGAACACCCTATAGGAGCAGTGGTTGTAACTGGTAAATGGCTTAGACAGTATGCTATGAAGAACCCTAGGTTGTGGTTGTTCGAGGATTGGGAAAGCAGCAAAGGAAAGAAGTAAGATATGCATGTGAGCCTATGTCAGATGATGATGATGATTACTCACCATCATCTGCTAGTAGCTCAAGTAGTGACAAAATCTCTTCAGTGCACATGTACACTGACACAAAAAATTCAGATAGAGAAGTAACAAGTGTTGTGGAATTATCCACAGAGCAATGTGAAATGAAGCCTCAAATTGATTCATTAGTAGGCAAATAATTTGGTCATGCACTTCATTCTAGCACCACAAATATTTCTATTAGAAATGCCTATTCATCAATGGCCTTGCATTTACCAGACTTGGGCATTATTTTTGAAATGTAAGTTTATTGCCACCTTTGGCAAGACAGTCTCACTCGTCATTTTACAACAAAGGCCAACCATCTATGGTCGAAGGTTTTAATTCAGCTGACAAGTGGAGAGCTTCTCAAGGTACTGATCTCTTTCGAAGAGAAGTTCTTGCTTCATCTCAAGGTTCTCGTTTAGGTGACCAACTCCTTCGAGGTCCACAAATAAACCCATTAATTTTCCAAATTGGTTCATTAGCAGGCAAATAATTTGGTCATGCACTTCATTCTAGCACCACAAATATTTTTATTAGAAATGACTAACCGTCAATGGCCTTGCATTGACACGACTTGGGCATTATCCTTGAAATGTAAGTTCATTGCCACCTTTGGCAAGGTAGTCTCACTCCTCATTTTACAAAAAAGGGCAGCCATCTATGGTCCAAGGTTTTAATTCAATTGACAAGTGGAGAGCTTCTCAAGGTACTGATCTCTTTTGTAGAGAAGTTCCTACTTCATCTCAAGGTTCTTGTTTAGGTGACCAACTCCTTCGAGGTCCACAAATAGACCCATTAATTTCCCAAATTGGTTCGTTAGCAAGCAAAGAATTTGGTCATGCACTTCATTCTAGCACCACAAATATTTCTATTAGAAATGACTAACCGTAAATGGCCTTGCATTTACGCGACTTGGACATTATCCTTGAAATGTAAGTTCATTTCCACCTTTGGCAAGGCAGTCTCACTCCTCATTTTACAACAAAGGGCAGCCATCTATGGTCCAAGGTTTTAATTTAGCTGACAAGTGGAGAGCTCCTCAAGGTACTAATCTCTTTCGTAGAGAAGTTCTTGCTTCATCTCAAGGTTCTCGTTTAGGTGACCAACTCCTTCAAGGTCCACAAATAGACCCATTAATTTCCCAAATTGGTTTGTTAGTAGACAAAGAATTTGGTCATGCACTTCATTATAGCACCACAAATATTTCTATTAGAAATGACTAACCGTTAATGGCCTTGCATTTACACAACTTAGGCATTATCCTTGAAATGTAATTTCATTGCCACCTTTGGCAAGGCAGTCTCACTCCTCATTTTACAACAAAGGGTAGCCATCTATGGTCCAAGGTTTTAATTCAGCTGACAAGTGGAGAGCTTCTCAAGGTATTGATCTCTTTCGTAGAGAAGTTCCTGCTTCATCTCAAGGTTCTCGTTTAGGTGACCAACTCCTTCGAGGTCCACAAATAGACCCATTAATTTCCCAAATTGGTTCATTAGCAGGCAAAGAATTTGGTCATACACTTCATTCTAGCACCACAAATATTTCTATTAGAAATGACTGACCGTGAATGGCCTTGCATTTACATGACTTGGGCATTATCCTTGAAATGTAAGTTCATTGCCACCTTTGGCAAGGTAGTCTCACTCCTCATTTTACAACAAAGGGCAGCCATCTATGGTCCAAGGTTTTAATTTAGTTGACAAGTGGAGAGCTTCTCAAGGTACTAATCTCTTTCATAGAGAAGTTCTTGCTTCATCTCAAGGTTCTCGTTTAGGTGACCAACTCCTTCGAGGTCCACAAATAGACCCATTAATTTCCCAAATTGGTTCATTAGCAGTCAAAGAATTTGGTCATGCACTTCATTCTAGCACCACAAATATTTCTATTAGAAATGACTAACTGTCAATGGCCTTGCATTTACGTGACTTGGGCATTATCCTTGAAATGTAAGTTCATTGCCACCTTTGGCAAGGTAGTCTCACTCCTCATTTTACAAAAAAGGGCAGCCATCTATGGTCCAAGGTTTTAATTCAACTGACAAGTGGAGAGCTTTTCAAGGTATTGATCTCTTTCGTAGAGAAGTTCTTGCTTCATCTCAAGGTTCTCGTTTAGGTGACCAACTCCTTCGAGGTCCACAAATAGACCCATTAATTTCCCAAATTGGTTCGTTAGCAGGCAAAGAATTTGGTCATGCACTTCATTCTAGCACCACAAATATTTCTATTAGAAATGACTAACTGTCAGTGGCCTTGCATTGACGCGACTTGGGCATTATCCTTGAAATGTAAGTTCATTGCCACCTTTGGCAAGGTAGTCTCACTCCTCATTTTACAACAAAGGGTAGCCATCTATGGTCAAAGGTTTTAATTCAGCTAACAAGTGGAGAGCTTCTCAAGGTACTGATCTCTTTCGTAGAGAAGTTTCTGCTTCATCTCAAGGTTCTCATTTAGGTGACCAACTCCTTCGAGGTCCACAAATAGACCCATTAATTTCCCAAATTGGTTCGTTAGCAGGCAAAGAATTTGGTCATGCACTTCATTCTAGCACCACAAATATTTCTATTAGAAATGACTAACCATCAATGGCCTTGCATTTACGTGACTTGGGCATTATCCTTGAAATGTAAGTTCATTGCCACCTTTGGAAAGATAGTCTCACTCCTCATTTTACAACAAAGGGCAGCCATCTATGGTCCAAGGTTTTAATTCAGCTGACAAGTGGAGAGCTTCTCAAGGTACTGATCTCTTTCGTAGAGAAGTTCCTGCTTCATCTCAAGGTTCTTGTTTAGGTGACCAACTCCTTCGAGGTCCACATATAGACCCATTAATTGGTAAAAGGGTAGATGCAATTTTGGAAAGACTATCCCAATTAAAGAGTAATAGAAATTCCAGTGAGCATGAAGTTATTGTAGATCCAATGGGTGTATCTCCTCCACTGACAAATATAACTACTTCGAGAGACTTGAGTTTAAATGGAGACTGTCTATTCCCAAACATGCCCCAGTCGAGTAGATGAGCCAGATGTTGCTTGAGTAAAGAAGATAGTGGTTTATTAAAGCATCTGCATTATCCCACTTGCTATCAGTTACTACTTTTTGAGCGGCTTTCCAGCTACTTCTGTGCAGTATTTTTGTAATATATAATGTCCTCATGCAAGTACATGCCATGCACAGTCATTCGATCACTATCGACGACTCTGTGCTGAAGTGTCCCTCAAGGTCCCTTAAGCATGAAATTAGTGATCTTTATGGAGTCATATCTCGGAGCTCGTGTGAGGTAGCATAGATTCGTTAGTTGCTATAGGACCATGTTGCTGGGGCCTACAAAAGCCTGTCTCGATTTTTGGAGAATCAACTTTGTTTAAATTTGGCAACACATTCTCGGTTGGTGTCAGAACTCAAGGTGTTCCTCAGCTGAAATGGTCAACGTTGCATATCTTTCCAACCGTCATTCATAGCATTGAACCATCTATTCCAACAGCTCCAGATGGCCAAGTAAATGCTAGTGGCAACCTCATTCAGCACCATAGTCATTTGATTGCCACCGATGACTCTATGCTGAAGTGTTCCTCAAGGTCCCTTAAGCATGGAATCACCGATCTTTTTGGGGTCGTATCTCGGAGCTCATGTGAGGTAGCATGGATCCATCAGTTGCTATGGGACCATGTTGCCAGAACCTACAAAAGCCTATCTCAATTTTTGGAGATTCAACTTCTTTTAAATTTGGCAACACATTCTCGGTCGGTGTCAGAACTCAAGGTGTTCCTCAGCTGAAATGGCCAACGTTGTGTATCTTTCCAACCATCGATCATAAAATCAAACTATCTATTCCAACAACTCCAGATGGCCGAGTAAACACTAGTGGAAACCTCATTTGGCACCCACAGTCATTCGATCCCCACCGATGACTCTGTGCTAAAGTGTCCCTCAAGTTCTCTAAAACATGGAATTGATGATCTTTGCGGGGTCATATCTCAGAGCTTGTGTGAGGTAGAATCGATCCATCAATTACTACAAGAATGTGTTTCTGGGGCCTACAAAAGCCTGTCTCAGTTTTCAGAGATTCAACTTCATTTAAATTTGGCAACACATTCTCGGTCGGTGTTAGAATCAAGGTGTTCCTCAACTGAAATGGCCAACATTGCGTATCTTTCCAACCGTCATTCATAGCATCGAACCATTTTTTCTAATAGCTCTAGATGGCTAGGTAAATGCTAGTGGTAATCTTGTTCGGCACCCACAATCGTTCGATCGCTGCCGATGACTTCGTGCTGAAGTGTCCCTCAAGGTCCCTTAAGCATGGAATGAGTGATCTTTGCGGGGTCGTATCTCAGAGCTCGTGTGAGGTAGCATGGATCCGTTAGATGCTACAGGACCATGTTGTCAGGGCCTATAAAATCCTATCTCAATTTTTGGAGATTCAACTTCTTTTAAATTTGGCAACACATTCTCGGTCAATGTCAAAACTCATGGTGTTCCTCAGCTGAAACAGTCAACGTTGCGTATCTTTCCAATTGTCAGTCGTAGCATCAACCCATCTATTCCAATAGCTCTAGATGGCTGGGTAAATGCTAGTGGCAACCTCATTTGTCACCCATAGTCATTCGATCCCCGCCGATGACTCCGTGCTGAAGTGTCCCTCAAGGTCTCTTAAGCATGGAATCGATGATCTTTGCGGGGTCGTATCTCAGAGCTCGTGTGAGGTAGAATTGATCCATCTATTTCTACGGGACCATGTTGCCAAGGCCTACAAAAGCCTGTCTCAATTTTTGGAGATTCAACTTTGTTTAAATTTGGCAACACATTCTCGGTCAGTGTCGAAACTCAAGGTGTTCCTCAACTGAAATGGCCAATGTTGCATATCTTTCCAACTGTCATTCGTAGCATCAAACCATCTATTCCAATAGCTCGAGATGGTCAGGTAAATGCTAGTGGCAACCTCATTCAGCACCCACAGTCATTTGATCGCCATCAACAACTCCATGTTGAAGTGTCCCTCAAGGTCCCTTAAACATGGAATCAGTGATCTTTGTGGGGTCATATCTCGGAGCTCATGCGAGGTAGAATCAATCTATTAGTTGCTACGGGACCGTGTTGCTAAGGCCTACAAAAGCCTATCTCAATTTTTGGAGATTCAACTTCATTTAAAATTGGCAACACATTCTCGGTCAATGTTAGAACTCAAGGTGTTCCTTAGCTGAAATGGCCAACGTTACATATCTTTCCAACCGTCGGTCGTAGCATTGAACCATCTATTCCAATAGCTCTGGATGGCCAGGTAAATGCTATTGGTAACCTCATTTGGCACGCACAATCATTCGATCCCCACCAACTCCGTGCTGAAGTGTCCCTCAAGCTCTCTTAAGCATGGAATTGGTGATATTTGCGAGGTCATAACTTGGAGCTCGTGCAAGGTAGAATCAATCCATCAATTTTTACAGGACCATATTGTCGGGGCCTACAAAAGCCTATCTCAATTTTTGGAGATTCAACTTCATTTAAATTTGGCAACACATTCTCGGTCGGTGTCAGAACTCAAAGTGTTGCTCAGCTGAAACGACCAACGTTGCATATATTTCAAACCATCGGTCGTAGCATCAAACTGTTTGTTCCAATAGCTCTAGATGGCTAGGTAAATGCTAGTTGCAACTTCATTCGGCACCCACAATCATTCGATCCCCGCCGACGACTCAGTTTTGAAGTGTTGCTCAAGGTCTCTTAAGAATGAAATCAGTGATCTTTATGGGGTCATATCTCGGAGCTCGTGCGAGGTAGAATTGATCCGTTAGGTGCTACAAGACCGTGTTGTCGGGGCCTACAAAATCTTGTCTTAGTTTTTAGAGATTCAACTTCTTTTAAATTTGGCAACACATTCTCGGTCGGTATCAGAACTCAAAGTGTTCCTTAGCTGAAACGGCCAACGTTGCGTATCTTTCAAACCATCGGTCGTAGGTCGAACCGTCTGTTCTAATAGCTCTAGATGGCTGAGTAAATGCTAGTGGCAACCTCATTCACCATGCATAGTCATTCGATCCCCACCAACGACTCCATGCTGAAGTGTCCCTCAAGGTCTCTTAAGCATGGAATCAACGATCTTTGCGAGGTCATATCTCAGAGCTCCTGTGAGGTAGAATCAATCTGTCAATTGCTACGGGACTGTGTTGCCATGGCTTACAAAAGCTTGTCTCAATTTTTGGAGATTCAACTTCATTTAAATTTGGCAACACATTCTCGATCAGTATCAGAACTCAAAGTGTTCCTCAGCTGAAATGGCCAACATTGCGTATCTTTCAAACCATCGGTCATAGCATCGAACCATCTATTCCAACAACTCCAGATGGTCGGGTAAACACTAGTGGAAACCTCATTTGACACCCACAGTCATTCGATCCCCGTCGATGACTTCATGCTGAAGTGTCCCTCAAGGTCTCTTAAGCATGGAATCGACAATCTTTGCGGGGTCATATCTCAGAGCTCGTGTGAGGTAGAATCGATCCGTCAGTTGCTACGGGACCATGTTGCCGAGGCCTATAAAAGCTTGTCTCAATTTTTGGAGATTCAACTTCTTTTAAATTTGACAACACATTCTCAGTCGGTGTCAGAACTCAAAGTGTTTCTCAACTGAAATGGCCAACGTTGCGTATCTTTCAAACTGTCCATCGTAGCATCGAACCATCTATTCCAATAGCTTTGGATGGCCGAGTAAACGCTATTCGCAACCTCATTTGGCACTCACAGTCATTCAATCCCTGCCGACAACTCCGTGCTGAAGTGTCCCCTAAGGTCTCTTAAGCATGGAATCAAAAATTTTTGTGGGGTTATATCTCGAAGCTTGTGCGAGGTAGAATCGATCTGTTAGGTGCTATGGGGCCATGTTGCCAAGGCCTACAAAAGCCTATCTCAATTTTTGGAGATTCAACTCTGTTTAAAATCAACAACACATTTTCAGTCAGTGTCAGAACTCATAGTGTTCCTCAGTTCAAATGGCCAACGTTGCATATCTTTCAAACCATCGGTCGTAGCATCAGACTGTCAGTTCCAATAGCTCCAACTGGTCCGGTAAATGCTAGGGGAAACCTCATTCACCACGCATAGTCATTCGAACCCCACCGATGACTCCGTGCTAAAGTGTCCCTCAAGGTCCCTTAAGCATGAAATTAGTGATCTTTGCGGGATCATATCTCAGAGCTCATGTGAGGTACAATCAATCCATTAGGTGCTGCGAGACTGTGTTGTCGAGGCCTACAAAAGTCTATCTCAATTTTTAGAGATTCAACTTCTTTTAAATTCGGCAACACATTCTCAGTCGGTGTCAGAACTCAAAGTGTTCCTCAGTTCAAATGGCTAACGTTGCATATCTTTCAAACCATCGGTTGTAGCATCGAACCGTCAGTTTCAACAGCTCCAGATGGTCGAGTAAACGCTAGTGGCAACCTTGTTCACCATGCATAGTTGTTCGATCTCTACCGAT
This sequence comes from Chamaecyparis obtusa, assembly GCA_027943335.1. Taxonomy (NCBI): domain Eukaryota; kingdom Viridiplantae; phylum Streptophyta; class Pinopsida; order Cupressales; family Cupressaceae; genus Chamaecyparis; species Chamaecyparis obtusa. The sequence goes on along the minus strand of BSBK01004011.1, from coordinate 153,100 downwards.
GACTTCATGCTGAAGTGTCCCTCAAGGTCCCTTAAGCATGAAATCACCGATCTTTGCGGGATCATATCTCAGAGCTCGTGCAAGGTATAATCAATCTGTCAAGTGCTATGGGACCGTGTTGCCAGTGCCTACAAAACCTATCTCAGTTTTCAAAGATTCAACTTTGTTTAAATTCGACAACACATTCTCGGTCGGTGTCAGAACTCATAGTGTTCCTCAGTTCAAACGGCCAACGTTGCATATCTTTCAAACCATCATTCATAGCATCGAACCGTCAATTCCAACAGCTCCAGATGGTCGGGTAAATGCTAGTGGCAACCTTGTTCACCACGCACAGTCATTCGATCCCTGCCGACAACTCTGTGCTGAAGTGTCCCTCAAGGTACCTTAAGCATGAAATCAACGATCTTTGCGGGGTCATATTTCGGAGCTCATACAAGGTAGAATCGATCCATCAAGTGCCCCGGGACCATGTTTCTAGGGCCTACAAAAGTCTATCTCAATTTTTAGAGATTCAACTTTGTTTAAATTTAGCAACACATTCTCAGTTGGTGTCTGAACTCATAGTGTTCCTCAATTCAAATAGCCAATGTTGTGTATCTTTCAAACCGTCGGTCGTAGCATCAAACCATTAGTTCCAACAGCTCTGAATGGTCAGGTAAATTCTAGGGACAACCTTGTTCACCATGCACAGTCATTTGAACCCCACCAATGACTCTGGGCCGAAGTGTCCCTCAAAGTCTCTTAAGCATGAAATCATCGATCTTTGCGGGGTCATATCTCAGAGCTCGTGCGAGGTAGAATCGATCCGTCAAATGCTATGGGACTATGTTTCCAGGGCCTACAAATGTCTGTCTTAGTTTTTAGAGATTCAACTTCTTTTAAATTCAGCAACACATTCTCGGTCAGTGTCAAAACTCAAAGTGTTCCTCAGTTCAAACAACCATCATTGTGTATCTTTCAAACCATCGGTCGTAACATTGAACCGTTTGTTCCAACAACTTTGAATGGTCAGATAAATGCTACTAACAACCTTTTTTGGCACACACAATCATTCAAACGACACCAATGACTCCGGGGTAAGCATTAGGATGAGTGAAAATATGTATTCTAGCTTTTGTCATTAACAATCAGTCAGTTAGGGGACAATTAGAAGTTTGTTTGTAAAAGCATAAGGTTGCACATCCACATCTTCCATAGTAATCTTATTAATAAAAGAACTCTTGCCAACATTAGGGTACCCCAAGATTCCTTATATTATATTTATACATTTATGCATTCATTTCATTACTTTTGTTATTATTACAGTTAAGGAATTGACTGTTATTAAGGACAGTGACTGGCATTTGTAGCACAGTCAACAAGTTAAACATACATTGATAAACATACAAGCATAACTATAAGGCATGGGAAATTTACAAAGCAAAGACATGAACATAAACATAATTTAGTATACATCAATACACCAAACACATGAATTGCATACCTAAAACATAAAAAAAAAATATTCGTAGGGCATGAAGTCAAATATATATGTCCAATAATGTCATACATTGAATATATTCAATACAGTAAAACTAGCTTCCTCAAAGCCAAATGGATGTACAACATATCACTGATACAATATACAAAAAATATGTCCACTAATGCCATATAGGCATACAATCCATATCCCTAATCTAGTCCTTTCCCGCTAGGGGAAGAAAATAAATCCTGAGCTATCTTCGATCATCGCGTTGATGGAGATGCAGCAGATGTCATAGCCTTCCGAGTGTGCTCACTCATCCTCCTGTCTAGACTCTTTTGTAGCTCGACTTGATAAAAAAAAAATTAGATAGAGATAACTAATATACATCAAAATTGAATTATACAATGACATAAAATTGAATATTGGCTTACCGCTAGCAAATAGTCACTATGTTCATCCACCGAAGGCGCATGCTGGCGATCTGGAGTCATAAGTCCCTACAACAATGATCAAAATAATAATTAAAATACATACATGGATATCATTATAAAATTCTATACAAACTATTAAAATAATAATTAAAGTTAAGTGATCTCTTTCATACCTCAGTCAGTGCTTTAGAACTAGCTACTGCTGCAGTTACTCCATGATCCAAAGTATCACGGACAGAAGGAGGAGTCTTTGATGTCAAAAGCTGAAAAATGAAACAAAAAAAGTAAATTATGCAGTTATCAAGATTACATATATTTTTTACAACCCTGCTAATGAGTAAATGATACCTCCATGAAGGTTCCACCACATCCTCCGGTCTGCGGTGTCGAAGTCGAAGCTCCAACATTCAACTAGTGCACATGTACATGGAAAATTATAAGATAACCATTCATATAAGAATGTACTACTGACATGTTAATTATAATGCATTATTACATGTATACCTGTGGACTCAATGGTGACCTCACAAACCCAGGTGAAAGAATGTAATCATCGTGCCTCTAGATTTTGATCATAATTTGTCTAGTAATTTACTCATTCATTCATTAATTAAATATGATCAAGTAAATCCAATTAATATGCAAATAAAGATACCTCAAGGAAAGTTGCACGATGCCCTTCCCTGTCTGTTGTGAACGTCGATGGTCCACCAGTGCACATCTAATGCATATGCACAATAAGTTAGGATACAATTATTCATATAATTACATAATAATCAAATATGTTAATTAAATATTTTATTTGATATATACTTGTGCAATTGACGACAATGTGTAAAAGGGGACATTAGGATCATTGCCACTTCCACTGCCACCGCCACCGCCACTTACACTCTTGCCCTGAATTTTTATCATAAACAATAGATACTAAATTAAATAGTTATTCTTTTATAAATGAAATATGATCAAAGCAATTTAATGAACTTGGAAATATTTACCTGTGTGTCAATGCCAAATGTCGTATTTAGAAAGGTATCAGTCATCAATCCAGAATCCTCTTCCTCTCTCTCGCCAGTACCAAATGTGCACAAGCATCCACATGAATGACAAATATGCCCCCTCTAGGATTGACCATAGTTACCGTCAACTAAAGGAGTGGCACACTGAATGAGAGTCTGTGTCAGAGCACTAATCGTGCCTAGTGTGTCTGCCTCTACATGTTCCTTCACAATGGAAGGAATACTAACATGATCCAATGATGGCTTGCCACTAGCAGCCCTAGGTGTGTTAGGGTCACGATGTGCCCCTGCTCGATCAAATGATGAACCCCCTCCTCTACCCTGAGAATCTAGCATGTCAAAATAATTTGGCACCACCTTGGGTGCAAACTCGCAATAGAGTTTCCTCAAGAAATATATAGGAACCTCATGATTGTTACAAGGAGGTGAATCAAAGACCATCCACCATCTCTCCCAAAAAAAAATTTAATGTCTTCATTTATGCACCAATGAATTGGGAACTTCCTTGTTGTAGTTCTAAGAGTATTTGCATCCCCTGGTTTTTTAAATAGCTGGCAAATGTCATCTTTTGTGATTTTTTTCTTTTTTATGTCCGCATAAGATAATTTATTTGCATAATATTATTTTTGTTCTTCTTTTTTATCCTGCCATATATTAATTTGCCCACTAATTGTGCTTACGTGGGTCAAGATTGCTTCCAATGATTTTGCAAGTCTTTTCCTTCCGGGATTTGTACCACTAGAATCTTTTAACCTATTAATTAAATATTCTAATTCTTTTTGCCCTCTTTCAATTTGGTTCATCAAATTTTGTTGTGTTCCAGGAGGAGGTTTCTCGATTGGTGGAGGCAATTGAGGTTCATTTTCTTCATTTATTTCTTCATTCAGTTCTTCATTTGGTTCTTCATGAGGAGACAGAGGGTTTGGTGGAGGGAGATTATTTCTTCTTGGCAATTAAAAAAGCTATATTTTAAAATATTCATTACACAACAAATTTAAACAAAAAAAAATTGAACAAAACAAATTTAAACAAAAACAAATTGCAACAAAACTCAAATTTTAAAACAAATAAGAGGCATGATAAGCTGTAAAAACACTTACCTCTTCTTCCGGATCAAACTTGACGATGCCGTGGAGCCATTTGATTGATGGATGAACAAAAATAATCGACTCACAAGCAAATATAATAGGGCTTGCGCACTTTAGAATCTCCTCTTAGTTGAAAACATGAGTTTGAGAAAGCAAAATGAGCTTCCAAACCCGTGTGCAGAAAACTTTATACAAGTTTTTCAAAAGGGCATATGCCCTATAGGGCGCACACACTTTGAAAAACTTAGTGTTTTCCAAAGCATGTGTGCCCTATAAGGTGCACGCGCTTTGGCTTGGATTGCCCAAGCCTAAGGCTTGGGCAACCCAAGCCATAGGGCATGTGCCCTATAGGGCGCACACCCTTTATTGTGTGCACACTATGTGCGATGGGGGGCCAAAAAGAAAAGTGGCATCTTTTTGGTCCCCCATCTTTGTGCACTTACCCACAACTTGAGAGCTTATTTATGAAAGCTCCTATGCCTTCTTTATATAAGCATTTACCACCCAAGATATTACAACACTACCAATGTGGGATAAAAGATAGATACAACTACCTTGATACAAATATTAAATACCCACCCAATTAATATTAAGCACCACTATGTGGGTCAATTGGAAAATTACATTGTATTTGTGGCCAATAAGAAAATAGAAAGGTGTAACTACCTAGTTACAAATATTAAATACAAGAACTTTCTACAAATTTCTAAAATGCCACCTACACACCTCAATAAATGAAATATTTATTTTATTTTTATTTTTATTTTCCACCTATGCACCTTGGTAAAAGAAATAACTTTTTTTCTTCTTCTTTTTTTTCTTTTTTTTTCTATTTTTTTTTCTTCTTTTTTTTTCTTTTTTTTTTCTTTTTTTTTTTTCTTCTTTTTTTTTTCTTTTTTTTTCTTCCATTTTCGTCACTTCCTCTCTCCTCCATTTTTTTTAATCATGCCCCCTTTTATTTTGTGATGTAAGATGCTCCTGCATCAATTATGCAGGCTATTGGTTATGTTGCTAGATTTCAAGCATCTCCAAAGCAAACACTTGTTCAAGCTGTTAAGAGAATTTTTAAGTATTTGAAAGGCACTGTTAATCTTGGTCTTTGGTTTCCAAAGAGTTATGATTTCTCTCTTACAACCTATATAGATGCAGATTGGGGTGGCTTCGTGGATGATAAGAAAAGTACTAGTGGTTGTGCTTTCTTTTTGGGTGGTTTTTTGGTCTCATGGCTTAGCAAGAAACACTCTTGCACTCCACTATCCACAGCTGAAGCTAGTTGAAGTTGAACATGGTGTAGTAGTTTCATGTTGTACTCAGGTAATTTAGATGAAAAATACTTTATGTGACTATAAGCTTGAATTTACTGATCCTATTTGTATTTTTTGTGACAACACAAGCGCCATTGATATCTCGAAGAATCCAGTGATGCATTCCCGCACCAAGCACATTCCAATCAAATATCACTATCTGAAGGAGCAAGTTGCAAATAACACTGTTAAGTTGAATTACATTTGTTCCAAGGAACAAGTTGCTGATGTGTTTACCAAACCTCTACCCCGAGATCGCTTCGAGTATCTTCAAAGCAAGCTTGGTGTTACTTCACCTAAGTGAAAGGTTTGTCTTCAGCTGATGCTCTTCATTGTTACATCTTTTGAGCTGCTGGTGTATTTCAGGTTCATGGTCATTGATGAAAAAGGGGGAGTAGACCTTCAAGGGGAGTTGCTTCAGACTTGGAAATTGCTCAGATTGGTTTCAGTTTGGCTTCGATATTCAGGGGGAGTTGGATCTTTTTTGTGCCTTATTGGAGTTGCCATCAATGACAAAAAGGGGGAGATTGTTAAGTTTTTGTCAGTGATGAAAATATATTTTTTGTGATTGTTCCCCTCTGATGATTGCATCCTTCATTGTATTCATTCATATCCAAGTCCTAAGTCTTCTATATCGGTTGGCACTATCGAGCTTTCTCATGCCATGTGTTTTGTATGGATGCATGTTCTATTTTAAGGGAAATTCTTATATGTCATCAGTGGTAACTATTCACCATGTGACTTGTTGGGATATTTTTCCAAGCTAGAAGTGGTTGTTAGAAGTGTTGGCAAGCTACGACAAGTATCTCCTCTTTGTATGAAAGGGAATAACATTTTGTTATGCTGAAAAAATGGACATATGTTAACCTACGAATGTGTGGGTCTTTTATTAAAAATGTTTTTTCTCTCTGTCATCTTCCTATATGAAGTCTGTGCCTGTGCCAATCATGAAAAACATTTTTTTCTCCCTTCATTTGTGTTGTGTACCGTGACAGGGTAGTGGTGCGACCGTTTCTTCACTTTCAGTGTGTGTGTGGGAGTCAATTATTGATGATTAATTAGAACAACCAAAAAGTAAAGGACGAGTGAAAGACAAAGCATACGGTCCAGTCTTTGCAAAAAAAATGGACAACTCTGAGTAGCACAACCTCAAATAATCTATGTGGCAATATTCAAGATCCAAAAAGAGGCATAGTCCTTTTTGGACATTAAAAAAACTGGTATGCATTGGGATTGACTGGGTGTTGAAAAAGAGGACGATTCGAAGTAAAGTCAGTTCTGCAGAAGTAGTGTCACCTTTCAATGGTATAAAATTAATGAAGTTTTCATGGGGGTGTGCTAGTGCGAAAATCATCATATGAAGTAAGGGCATGAAAGTTTTTGAGTGCATCAGATGTGTGTGTAGCAGCATTTTTAAGAGGTAGTTTATGGAACCTTTAAAATAGAGATAAAGGCCAATATCATTAGTGATTGTGGGGAACGGTCAAGGGACTAGTATCGTATAGACTGAGAAGAGGAGTAGAGGAAGAAAGGTTAGTAAAAATCTATGTGTGACTGTTAAACAGGAGGAGTTAGTTTCTTGAATGTTTTTTGAATAGTTCTCAAAAGGGGGAGGCACTATGTTAAAGATGATTGCCAGCATACTCACTTAAATCACCTTCTTGAAAAATCTGATGCAAGAAGAAAAACTGTGGAACCATACTGAAAGTTTCATGTACTGTGGAGGACGCGGTGATTAGTTACTAAGAAGAACTCCAGACAGAACCGAGTCAAGAACACTCTTCATTTGCTTATCTTGGTTCAGGTGTCTTTATGTCTATAACAAAGACTCAGAGCTTATTGTTGTTATGATTCAGTCAAAATCTATTATGTCTAAGAATTTCTAAAAAACAATGCTAAGAAGAATCAGAGGAGTGCAGTTGTTTAAAATAGATACTTTAAAAGGTTTGTAAAAAGCGTGGGGGAGTTTCTTTTTGAAAAAATCAGGACTGGAAGTGCATATATCAATGGAGCAAAAGTTAGACTCATCCCAGATCCTAGTTTGCTGATATGGTATTAAATCCAACTTGTTCATGATAGTCAGCTAGACATTTGTGAAATCTTTATACTTCTATAAAGACCACGAACTTTAATTGTGGTTGTAAATCATATTTCTTCGTCTTCTTGAAAAGGTTGTAGCCTTAGTGTTGACTAGTTGGAGCCAGTTCAGAATTGTAGTTCTGAAAGAGTTGTAGCTCTTTGTAAGAAGGGGTTGTTGCTTGGTTGATTAGTAGAGCTATGATTTTTTAACCCATCTTGGGTTTTCCATATGATAAAAACTTTTGTCTCTTCTTCTTGTACGTGAAAGTGTGTCTTAGACTTGTTTTCTTTGTTCTAAAGTTTATAAAAATATTGATTCACCACCTCCCCCTCTCAACATTTTTTGTTTTTCAATGAGTAGGTTTGAAATTAATAGGGACCAACAGGAAGGCCATAACTATAGGGAGAGAAATGAGAAAGAATTAAATGTGGAGACAAAAATATTGACAGAGATTGATGTTGTGTATGATCTCATGGGCCTCAAAACAGAGGGAGATCAATTTGAGACACAAGAGGAGATATTGGAAAATCAACAAATTTTCAGAGATATTATGGAATTGTGGAAGGAAGAAGAAAAAGGAGAGGAAAACAACAAAAGCAAGGAAAATAATATCAAGATGAATCAATTATGGAATTATCAGGGGATCAATTAGAAGGAGAATTGGTTAACGATAATTGACAAAGTGAAGTGGTAATAGGGACAATAAAATCAATGGAAGTTTTAGGGATATGTCAGAGTTGTCGAGGCAAGCTAAAACTAGACTATGACAAATCCCCTAAGAAAAGAGGGAGGAAGTCTCTAAATGAGATGACAAGTAAAGATGGAACAACCATTGATCAAACCAAGATCACTACTCTTTTTAATGTAGGGAAGGGGAAGTTCCTTCCCACTACCATGAAGATTATAACATGGAATGTTAGGGGCATGAATGCACCTAACAAACAATGTCTACTTAAACGTTGTGTCTTCCCAACAAACATAGAAATAAAATTGGTCCAAGAAATAAAATTGAATGAGAATGAATTAGAAGAACTCAAGGAAAGGATAGGGTGCTGGAGATGGGCGTTTGTAGCTACAGATGGGGCTTCAGGGGGATTTGCATGATATGGGATACTAGGAAAGTAGCATTAGAGTAAATTAACAAGAAGAACTGGAAGTGTGTTAGTGTCAAAAGCTTGGCCAACAATCTAAACTTTATATTATTTAATGTATAGAGACCAATACCAAATCATAAGAAGAAACACACTTGGGAGGAATTAGGAAATCAATTATCCATGTTCCCAAATAAGAACTATTTTTTGGGTGGAAACTTTAATGCCATCTTAGACCTTTCTAAAAAATCAGGTGGCTTTAGGAAAGAGCCTCAATCATAAATCAATTTCAGATATTGGGTTGAGCCTCAAAATATTATGGATATAAAAACGGAAAATAAAATACACACTTGGAACAAACGGAGGTTAGTATTTAGCCATTTTATTGAGAAGCTATATAGATTTTTGTCTAGGGAAAACTTAACATGTCTAGCATATAATTTCAATGCAATGATCCTCCCTAATTCAAGATCAGATCATTTTCCTATACAGTTAATCATTTTAGAAGAAACCAGACCCAAAAGGTGCCCCTTTAAATTCAAAAAAATGTGGATGAATAGTGAAAATTTATGTGAAATGATTGAATGGTGGTGGAAAAAGGAAGAAGTGATAGGATCAAAACTTTTATGCTTCGTATTCAAGTTGAAGATGATTAAAAGGAAATTACTTAGCTGGAACAAGGAACAATTTGGAGATATTTTTGTTACCAAAGAACAAATATAGAAAGAATTGGAAAATATGAATGAATAAGTAATTTAAGTAGGATTAATAAATCAAACAAGATATTTGAAAGAAAAAGAGCTTCTACAAAAGTATGAAGATATATTAACCAAAGAGGAGATATTCCAGAGGCAGAAATCAAGAGAGACGTGGTTGGCAAAGGGAGATAAAAATATGAAATTCTTTCACAACAATACCAAATATAGGAATGGTATCAAAATAATTGTCAAAATAAGGGATTTAGAGGATAATTTAGAAGACCCAAACCTAATATAGAAAGAAGTTACCAAGTATTACCAAAATATCTTAAATAATTATGAAGGATTGGATTTAAAGGCCCAACCCATCATACTCAAAATTATTCCAAAAATAATTACAGAAGAACAAAATAAGAGATTGAATAGTAAATTTACTAATGAAGAAATAAAAACATCTCTTAAACAACTTCACTTGGATAAGGCTTCGGGTCCATATGGCTTTCCAGCTTGTTTTTTCCAAAAATGCTAGTATTTTATGGGTCAAGAGCTAGTAGAGGCACTATAATGCACAAGAAAATCAAGGAGACTCCTAAGAGAGGTTAATAATACCTTTATTACCCTGATTCCCAAAAAGGAAAAAAATAGAAAACTTAGATGAGTATAGACTCATATCATTATGCAATATGGTCTATAAAGTGTTGGCAAAGGCATTAGCAAATAGGATAAAATTTTTGTTACCTGAAATCATTGCAGAAGAACATACTATCTTCGTACCTGGAAGCTCCATATTTGATGGTTTAATCATAGCCCAAGAAGTAATTCATTTGGTACAACAAAATGCAAACTGAGCATGTTCATAAAATTAGATGTCAAAAAGACATGATAAATTTGTATGGAGATTTCTTTTTAAATGCCTAGAGGCCTTTGGGTTTTCTAGATAATGGATTAATCTTATATTTGAATGTATAGAAACCCTAATAATGTCTATTCTAGTGAATGAAACAATAAAAGGGTTTTTTGAAATATCTAGAGTCCTCAGAAAAGAGGACCCTATCTCCCCATTTCTATTCATAATAATGACTGAGGCCCTAGGAAGAAAAATAACTAAATACCAAGTTGTTGGTAACATCAAAGGTGTTAAAATCATGAGCGATCTCCCATCAATAACACATCAACAATTTGTTGATAATACACTACTATTTGGGGAAGACAATAAATAAGAAGCAATGTCTATGGAGTACTAAATTAGTACTCAAGGCATTAGGGCAAGAAGTCGCCCAAGAAAAATCAGAAATATTTTTCTTTAATTGCAATGCAGCAATGGAGAGAGAGATAATCAATATTTTTGGGTATAGGAAAGCAAAATCACTAAGTAAATATCTAGGGATTCTAGTAGATTGTGGAATCTGATCAACAAAGCTATGAAACCATGTCCTAGCACAATTAGGTAAGAAGCTTTAGTCATGGAAAGGCAAATGGCTATCACAGGCAAGAAAAACTACTATGATAAAATTGGTAATGTCAACAACACCCTTAAATCAAAAGTCATGTCATCCTCTACTTACTGGAGTCTAGACTAAATTGGATAAAAAATAAAGAACCTTTTATTGGCAAGGGAACACTGATAGAAAGAAGCTTGCATTATTTGCATGGGAAAAGATATGTAAAATAAAAGATGAGGGAGGTATAGGATTGAGAAATTAGGATAGACAAAATAGAGCACTTGGGGAAAAATTGATATGGAAGATGTTTAGATATCCTAGTCTCAAATGGGTTAAGATATTAACCACAAATACTTAGATAGGAGCGATCCAATCAGTCTATTTGTACACATTCCCTTATGAGGTTAACGACTTTCTCATTAAAGCCTAGTCTTGCAAGAACTCTAAAAAGGACATCCCATCTAACCCTATCATATGCCTTTGAGATGTCAAGTTTGAGGACCATACCTAGCATACAACACTTCTCCATTGAGTGGATATTCTCATGTGTGGACACCACTGCATCTAGGATTTGTCTCCCAGGGGCAAAGCCTTTTTGGTTACAATTAATAAAATTATCCAAAAAAGGTTTAATCTGATTCATCAACACCTTAGAGAACACCTTGTAAATAGTGTTGTAAAGGCTAATAGGCCTAAAATCAGTCATCTTTTTAGGTTCTTTTATTTTGGGAATAAGAGCAATGAAAAAGTCTCTAGCACCCATTGTAACATCGTAGCTCACAATGTCCTAGAAATTCTCGAAGAAAGTAGGGGGAAAGTCATCCAAACTTGGAACTTTGTAGGCACCCATAGAAAAGACAATAGTCCTAACTTCCTCTTCAAAAATAGGAGCCAAAATCTGATTATTATCCCCCTCTCTAGGAGAATTTGGAAAGCAACATAGGAGCTTAATCTCTAAATAGAGTGATCTCAAACCCCTAATCTCACTATAAGCTTGTTTAAAATGTTGAACAACCATTTGTCCAAGTTGGGACTCATTAGTGACTTCCTTGTTGCAATCATCTATAAAGTTCTTTAAAGTATTTATCTTTTTATGTTTGTTAGCTGATCTATGGAAAAAAAAAAAGAACTTTTATCCCCTTCTTTAAGCCATTGCACCCTCAATCTTTGCTTCTAGTAGACATCTTCCTTTCTTATAACACAAAATATTTTAAACCAATAAGATTTTAGAAAAATGACTCCAAAATATATAAAATTAAAAAAAATATACATCTTAAGTTTAGATTTTTTTTTCAAATGAAATAAATAATCATTTTTTGTTGGTATAAAGTCAATTGAATGCAATAGTATTGCCTAAGGCAAGTACTAATAAAAAATATTTAGAATAAAAAAGTATACTAGGAATCTTTTATTCAATATTAGAACTAAGAACTAAGTTGTTGGATACTTTCTTCTATATATAAATACACAAATGCTACTATTCAAAACATAACATGAAAAATGAACCTAGATATATCCATATACACATTCATATTTAAATCATATTGAATACAACTGAATACAATAATCACACTATTTAATATTATATCAAATTAATAAATCACACAAATATCTAAAATTTATAAAAATAATTGAAACATTAAAGATTGTATACACATACACATATAGCAATTCCCATGACCTGAATTTGTATGTCAGAAAATTAATTATGTAGTAAATGGAGGAATAATAGTAACTGAATTTAGATGTCTGAATAGGCTGTATCTCATATAGACCAAGTCAATATCTGCTTAAAAAAATTTAGAAATCAATATGGGTTACATATTCACAGAGAGTATATGTTATAGGACAAACCTCTCCAATGCCTTCAGTCAAACTTGAAACTTGCAGTATGTTGCTTTAAAAGATCAAACTCTTTGATATCTACACCAGGACTTATTTCAGCTTCATCCTTACCATCAGGAGCTAGGTACTTTTCAAGGATCCTGACAGCTATCTCATAAATAGTGTTATTCTCATGTTCCTGAAGTGCTTCAATTTTATCCACTCCATCAGCTTCCTCAAGTAAGATTACATATTTATCAAGATATCCTCCAACATCACCAACTTTCAGTATATTCTCCAGACCCTCCAGACATACTGTCACAATTTTTGGGTCTGGATAACTAAGAAGATCACATAGAGGTTTCATACAACCTTGAGATACCGAGTACCTGCATTATGGCATTCCATTAATCTCCGGATAACTGATCTCAGCAAAAGAATCTCATACAGTTGAATTCAGAAAAAGCATTTATTATCAACATGGACAGTGGAAATTTAATGTCTCTGAAGTCGTAGAATAATTTAACACTTACTCTATCTGCTCATGGGTTCCACGTAGATTGACATTAGTAATTGCCCAAGCTGCCTCTCTCTTTATCCCAAACTTTGCATTTGCCATCAACCATAGAAGTGGAGGAATCAGGCCCCCATCAATAACAGCCTGGAAAAATGTCCAAGTCAGAACAATAAATTTGCACAGAGATAAAAATAAAATGCCACCATTTTCATTTAACAGTAATATCTATCCTAAATAAATCCACAACAAAAGACTCACCTGAATCTGATCCTGGTTCCCTGCTGCAATGTTGGAGATTACCCAACAAGCATCCTTTATAATGAAGGTTTTATTATCGTCATATGTGAGAAGTGGGAGGAGGCATGGAAGAACTCCATTGTCTACAACATGCTAAAAAGACAATGACAATGTACAACGATACAAGTAAATGACAATAGGTTAAAGAAATGAACATAAACATTCATGTATAGTTAAACAAGAAATCGGAAAGTCTGGAATACCTGAGTTTGTACATCATTGCCAGTAACCAAATTGCCAATTGTCCTCAACGCAGGTATGAGAGCTAATGAAGGATGCCTACAAGAAGAGAAATTACATTCATGTAAGATAATCTACATTTGCATTTATTGCTACAAGAAAAACAGTTTTCTAGTTGAAAAGTATGTTTAGATTTGAGTTCTATTTCCTTCAATGATACTGGTAGGATATCATTATCATGGCTCTGCTAATTAAAACTAGAGTTAGCTGCACTCTGGGTAAAACTAATTAATTTTGTTATAGTACTTTCTTTTAATGAAAGTAGCAATCATATGTTAACAATTGAATCCCAATCATGATATAATGGGCAAATGAGTACATTAATTGTTTTAAAAAACAGTATTTACTTGAGTTACTACTACTACTATGAAATCCTTAAGAAATCTCCTATTAACGAGTGAACTAACCTTAAAATCTCAACAAGCTTTGCACAGACACCAGTTTCAATAATAGCCTGAATTTCATTAATGTCTCCATCAGATATATATGAAAGAGCCCAGCAAGCATCTGCCAGTATATCTTCATCAGCGATGTGGAGAAGCCACTTCAGAATTGGAAGGGCAGCCTTTACCTACGAACAAATAACAGGTAGCCTTCAGACCTGTACCTCATATAGCTAATCTAAGATTCGTTTAAATGCTTGTAAGAGTGAGAGAGGGACACCAAAATCTTCAAAAACCATAATGAGTTCATCTATGTTCCTCAGTATTCAACATCTCATATCTTCCATTTTCCAAAAGTGACTTAAATATAAAAGGCAGTTTGCTATGAAGGGGATTTTGCAGCAATTACACTATTCTCATTTGTTAATAGAACTGAAAGTAATCATCTGCCTTAACTAACACAATCTTGGTACAAATCAGTGTCTAGTTATTGCTTTCTCCAGCTTGAGTTTAATACTCACTGAAGATGATACAGTCATACATTGATAACACTGATAGACATAGTCAATGGGGTTGTGCTGTAATGGTAAGGCCATAAGATCCATGTTCAAATGCCCAAAGTGACATCTAGTGTAATTCCAAGTGGTGACTCTTCGATTTCTAGAGACCTGCCTAGAATTCAGACCAAACTAACATTCTTAAAGCTTGCCAATAGAAAAAACACTGATAGACATTTTAAAAAGGCATTAAACCCAAAATTCACCATCTATAGTGTGTATAGTTTACCTGTTCAAAAGGAGGACGAGGATTGCCACGGCAAAAGTTTGTCAGGGTCCAAGTTACATTCTTCAACGTTTCAATTTTCGCTTTCTCATTGAACATGACGAGCAAATTTGGCATACCTCCATTACTGAGTACAATGTCCCTGTATTTGGGACAATCTCCCGCAATATTGCCTAAACACCAGGCAACCTGTAGTGCATAGCAATACACAAATACAATTATAAACTTAGAGAGAATGAGATTCATAACACAAAATAGAAAACTATGGCCAAGAAAAACATAGTCATTTACTTGATCACGCAGTTCATCGTTGGGATTACAGAGAAGCTCAATAAACAGAGGAACAGCACCGCTCTCAACTACAACATCTGTCTGTTCTGTTGTCCCGGATGCAATATTTGTTAAAACCCAAGCTGCCTCAAACTGCAATATAAAATAATACAATCAGTGTTAAAATAGGAACAAGAACATTAAGACTGACACCCTCTAACCCTAGACAGGAATTGGCATGAAAATATTAAATTAAACAAGAGCCCAAAAGTAAAAGAACCTTGACATAAGGGGTTTACAAATAACTTAAATTTTAGGAGAAATGTTTAACAACAATTCAATTATGATAAGCATCTTCCTATGACTATACTAATGCAGCTTCCATAATTAGTACACTAAATACAGTACTAAATTTAACAAACTTACAGTCAGTTGTAAAAATTGTACACAATTCTTACCTGAAGTTGGGGTTTATCCATCCTTCTCAGAAAACTAACAAAATAAGGCACAACTCCCGTCTTGATAATTTCATCTATCGGTGGATCTGCCTTTGTACACAAAGACTTTCGGAATTGGATGGTAGCATCCAACTGTGCTGCTACATCTTGGGACATGATTTCAGTTGTCCAGAATGATAATGTGTCCAACTGTTAAAAAAAAAGATAGAAATGGAGACAAATGCAAGGAATTATATTTCAGTGAAAGACATCAATTCAGTGACTACACACAGTCATAAAGAACACTGTGAAAAGAAAAAGTAGCAAGGGAAATCCATTCAACAACATTTTTGTGCCTTTAGGATTATTTTTAATAACCTGAAAACCCAATTGAAGCAAATAGAATTTCAATTACAATCTAGAAAAAAATAGGAAATACCTCTGGAAGGGTTTACAAAATCTGGTTGGAACATCAACTTTATTGGATTCAATGCGGAAAGAACGGAACAATTTACAAAAATACATTAGAAAGACAGTCTCCGAGGTAATGGAATGAATGAAACCTTATAAAAATCAGCTCTACGATCATTGATTGGAAATCATAAGTGATAAAAGTACAACTATAAGAACAAATCCACCAAACAAGATATGAAATGGTCAATTGACACCTAAAACTACCTACAGTCCATATTTTCACCAGGAATTGGAGCTCCAAGGTAGCAGATTACAACAATTCTAAACCAGAAAAGCTGTAAGAGGTTTATCCATAACTGATGCTGAACAGAATTTAAAATCTTTAAAGTTCATACCCTCAATTTCATTTTTTCTTTATGGCTTTACTGGCTAGTGGCTGGTCCATCCCTCAGCATTTAATTAATCCCATCAAAAGTATCAAATACCCATCAATTCTTAACACTAAACTGAAGAAAATTAATTCATAATTTCAGATATATTTATCCTCTCAGAAGACCCATCAATTGGGGCCTCACAATAATTGGAAAACATAGAAGCATCATTAAAAAAAAATCCTTCAAAAGATAAAATCCATGAATAGACCCAGTTCCACAAAAAAGCCTAAAACAGCGTTAGTCCATATATTCACCAGCAATTGGAGCTCCACGGTCACAGGATACAACAATTCTAAACCCAGTCATTTTTTTCAGTTAAAGAAACCAACAAGAGAAAAGCTGTAAGTGCATAGTTGATGCCAATTAATCGAGCATAACCTAAAATCTTCATACCCCCAATTCCATAGTTGATGCCAATTAATCAATCAGAATTGAAAATCTTCATACCCTCATCTTTATGGCTTTACTGGACGGCTCATCTCTAGGGATTCATTCTTAATGGATAAAGAATTAAAGCCCCTCAATGTACCAAATGCTCATCTATCCTCTCAAAAGACCTATGAACTGGGGCTTCACAATAATTCATTGAAATGCCAGAGTGGACTTCAATAGTGTCGAATAAAGAAACATAAACTAGTTCTAAATTTCAACTCCAACAACATGAATAGATACACCCAAGCAATAGTTCAAAATCTGCAAAGGCAAGTGATCCTAATTAACAAGCATAGCTGAACTGAACTCTGTAAATGTTTAAAGGCCTTGAATTATGTTTGGGCATAGCTTACTCTGCTCTGTACAGGGCCTTGAGTTCCTTCCCTGCGCTTTTTAACCAAACATTCATCCCTCTTGTTCTTGCGTATCTCAACCATGTTCTCCTCGCGCTTCCTGCGTGCTTCCTCCTTGTTCACAGACATCTTGTATCCCATCTTCTTTCTTGCTTCAATCTTTTCACTTCCACTTGGCCTTACAGACATGTTGATTCAACACTAAATTCAACCAGAGCTCTGGATTTCAAAGCAAATCGAATGAATTTGAATTGGAGATGAAAATCTTGTAAAGAAAACTCTTTCGGCAAAGAGGTCAAGCTCTCTGTTATACACATCGATTTGAATTTGAGTCGATGATATTGATCTCTCTCCCGCAGAAATTCAAAAAAGTATCCGTTAGCTAGTAAAAAAAATATCTTTCCATTAATTAGCTTATTGATTAATTGAGGAGTTTAATTTGATATAAGCCGACTCTTAGCTTTAATTCTAAGGTTGGTTGTACGACGAAAAATTTGAGTCAATGGCCTATTCTAATATCTTTCTTTAAAAAACTTTTTCTTATGAAACAATAGAAACAAAGTTTGAAAAAGTAGCCGTTGTTACTAAAAATAACTTTTTATTAATTAGATATTATTTTTAGTTTTAGTTTATTAATTGATTGTTGGTGTTTAATTTAATATCATAAAAACTTTTCAATTTTACACTTTAGTTTTAAAGTGAGTTTGACAATATAAATTTATTCTATTGAAAAAGAGCTATAGGCTCATTCCAATATCTTTTTTAAAAAAGTTTTTGAAGATTAGATCTTTCTCTCACAAAAAATAGAAACAAAGTTTGACAAAATAGGTCTTTCTACTAAAACAACTTTCCATTAATTGTATATTTTTAATTTTTTATATTTCTTACTTATTGATGACTTGTTAGAGTTTAATTTAGTACATAGTCAATTTTACACTTTAGTTTTAAAGTCAATTTCCACAATATCAATTCTTAGCGTGAGGAAAAAATAGAGTCATAGGCCCATTCCGATATCCTCTTTAAAAAACTTTCCTAGACCTATTAATATTTGTACACCAAAGATGTAAATAGTTATTAAAGGTTGCCAAGATCAGCTCCTTAAAAGTTTTTAGATTATATACTAGTGTGATATTGTCAACACTATTGTTTATTTAAAAATTGAATGGTACATTTAGTATATTCATGTCAGTTTTTATTTAATTTTGCATTATATTTTGAGAGATACATTTACATATTAATAAGTTGTGCAATTTTTTGCGACAACATGTTCTTTTTCCTAGCTTTTATCGATCCATATACACATACATTCCAATACATTATATTGCACCTTATCTCCATATACACATTCTCATACATACCCTTTGACCATGTATTAATTATTTTCATACACCTATCCCTATACATTTTTATGTTCACATGATCTGACTATTCCCATGTCTTGAGTCATTTTTGCAGATGCATGGTCGGTCTGAGTACTCAAGATTTGATCTTCACTATTCAAATTTTAAATTCAAGTTGATTCTTATTCATTCTTTTTCCACAAAGAAACAACTACACAAATGTGTGCATCATTTATTATTGTAGACTTATATTTAAATGTAGTCATTGATCATTTGATAATCATTTTCTTTTGTTGTGCCAATGGTATCCAAGTTGTGACCCAACCTAGTGCCTAACCCACCTTACCTTTGTCTTACATTCCGCCAATCAGGAAGGGGTGAGTTGCGACGAGACTAATCCCTTGGGGATGCATACAATAGCATTTGATAATCAATATTATTCAAAGAGAAAAACATTCTAAAAACTCTTATACTAGTGTACTAGAAAATAAACTTGAATTTGCACATTCATCTTAGAAGCAGTTGTTTAGCTAATAATCCATTTTTTTAATCATTGCCATGACCATAAATATGATCCTTTTTTAGGAATCTTTTAGGAGACCATGTTCCGATGAAGCTAAAAAATCTTTTAAGGTGTTAATAAATATCACTATCCGCATGAAGGCTAGGAACCCTAGTTCTGCCTTGATCAAATCATCCTCCAATACATCGAATCCTCCAAATAATGACTCTGCTAAGGTTTATTCAGGTTATTGCTTTAACTGTTGGCTCTACGGTCACAAACAAGAAGAATGTAGAAGGAAGGATGTGAGATCTTTGCACCCAAATTATGATCATTTGAAAGATTTTATTGCAAGGTAGAAAGAAAAAAGCTTGTGGGAGTCTAAGCAAATTGAAGCTCCTAAAGCTAGGATTTCGAACTCCAACTCTGAAATCCCAATTGACAATGGGTATCAGATCCAGAACAAGAAACCAGAGCATAAGATATTCTCTGTCCAATCGTTGGATGAACAACTGGTTTTCTTTGCTAAGACCAAATATGCAATTATGGGGAAATCTAGCGATGGGTCTGTTAGGGAAAAAAAATCTGAGCATGTCCCACTTCAATCTCACTCTGATATGGGGAAAGATGGAGTGGTATCTACTCAAGCACCTACAACTCGCATATTGAATCAGTCCACAGCATGGCAATCGGTTAAAAAGAGGAATGGTCACCCCGGGACTGCAAAGGCCCTATCATCCAGGATAACTCCGGCTAAGAGCTCCTACGAACCCCTATCTGCAATGGGGGGAGGGGGAATGCCAGTGGCTAAGGCATCTTCTGAGGGTGGAATAGCAAGCAAGGAAGAATGGCATTTGGTAAAAGGCAGGAATTCGGTAAGATCTTTCCCTAAAAAACTTAGCAGCAATAAAATTGTTCTAAAAAACTCTTTTGAAATGTTAAATAGAGTTCAAACCCCATATAAAAAGTTTCATCATTTAACATCGCATCAAAGTAGTAGGGTTTTGGAAGGGGAAGCAGTTTTATGGGAGAAACCGCATTTGGGTTGTGAATATGCACAAACAAATGTGGGAGATTCTCCCCTTCCCCTTCCCAAAACCCTAGGGCATCAACAGGTAATATCAAATGGATTAAATAAATGTGATTCAATGCATAGAGCTCCTAATGCATACAGTCCTCCTCATCGCGGGAGGAAAAATGAGAAATCATGGAATAGGAAACAACATATCCTTGTTAAACCTTACAGTGAGAATAACCCTTCACTGTCAAGGCTTAATGATAATGTTCATTCTCCGCCTCATAGGTGTTTTGTTAATTATAATAAAATACCATCTGTAGCATGAGAAAATTATGATCAAAATCATTATAGGTTATCATTGGATGATAGTTGTATTTTGCAAAATCAAAGTGTTTATGTAGAAATAGGTGTTCTATGTAAATGGATGGGAACAGGGGCTCACATTGATGATATAATAGAAGGTTTGGTATCTCTACTCCCCGCTGTGGTAAGTGTTACTATCATGGCTGATAACTTCATCTTTTTAGACTGCAAGTGTAGCATCCTTAAAAAGAAAATAAGAGAAGAAGGTTATCTAATATACAGACAAATACCCTTTTTTGTATGTAATTGGTTTCCTCTATTTAACCCTATCAATGTAATGGGTTTTATGGTAGAAAAAGCAATATTATTAAGAAATCTACCATTAGAATTTAATCACATTGAGATTGTTAAAAGTATAGGGAATAGTATTGGTGATTTCAAAAGGATTGTTAAAACTAAATATAACCATGCAGATATTATCATCATAGTTAATTTAAACTATCATAAGAAATATATTCCCCCCTTACAACTTTGTTTCAATTCAAATTCCATAATTATTAATCCTAAGATTTTGGATGATTTCGTAGAAGGCTCTAAGATAGAGAATAGACCGTTCCTCTATAATCAAAAGGTTTGCACAGAAGTTCATCATTGCCCAGATAAAAATATAAAGGTAAATTTCCTAAATGATAGAGGGGGTTTTCTGCTTATGAACATTGAAAAGGAGAATCCAGAGGTTCCCTCTTCTAACCTGAATGCAATTACCACCCCGATAGTGACTTGCAACACTCATGAAACCTTAAAATCCCCTACACCTAAAAGAAAGTTGGATACTCCTCTTATCAATAACTGTGAAGATATTAGCTCGAAAACTAAGAATGAAACAGAGAATGAAAACCACAATCTATTTGAAAGTGGTTGTAATGATAATATTATAGATCAGTTAGATCTGGATCATATAGACCAGACTAACTTACAGGATAAAGATAAGTTTGATATGATTGGATGGGAGGATGGCCCACGAACAAACTAGCCTTTGAATCATGTCTGTTTAGATACAACAGCATCAACAGATAATGAAGAAAAATGTAAAGAGGAAGTTAATCAAATTATAAATTATTTAGGAAAATCTCTTACGGATGAACTTATGGATATGTTCATGGATGAGATTTGTGATTTTGAACTAAAATATCAAAAAGAAACCTTAATCAAATTGATTCAAAATTGTATCCTAGAAGAAAAAGAGGAAGAGGACATTGTGTTAACACAGCCTATTCATTCCACTCTCCCTGAAAGGGAAGTCTCAGACAATGTCCTTCTCGGTTATTCTGATATGGTATCAGGTCAATTAGATTTAAAGAATAAAGAAATGAGAAAGGACAGTCCTATTTCAGAAAAGGATAATATAATCTTAGTACAAAATGAAAATATAGTTAATGTTAAATCCAACAATGACGTCTCTTGTATGAAAATTAAAAATACACCTAACAAGGGGGAGGAACAAGCAATCTCAATCCCTATAGAGCTAGAAACTCTAAATCTGGATCTATCAGGTAAATCAGAAGATATAATTGAAATATATGGTAAGGAGATTATAGATAGGGAATTACCTCAAGTTCAAATAGAATTTGAACAAAATAGTTTAGATGAGCAGGATAATACCATCATTAATTTAACTAGAAATTTAACATCGGTTAAGGACTCTATTGAAGGCCTCTTCGGGATTACTAACGAGGAAAGACAATTGGGCATAGCAATGAATAGAGGGAGCCTAAGCACTCCTAATATCAACAGAATTAAAAGGAAAAGAGGTAGGAAATCAGCTATTGAATTGAGAACAATAGATGGTAATGCTAGCAACCAAAAAAAGATCGTTGATATTCTGTACACAGGGAAGGGGAAGTGCCTTCGCCAGGAGAAATGAAAGTCACTACTTGGAATGTTAGGGGATTAAATGCCCCTAAAAAATAGAGATTAATTAAGAGATATCTAAAAAACTTTGAATCTGAAATCATTTTACTATAGGAAACTAAACTCAACAAAGAGGAAAGCACTAAGTTTAGCAAAAGATTAGGTATTTGGAAAATAGAGTTTGTATTGTCAATAGGTCAATCCGGAGGGTTAGCAGTTCTGTGGGACCCTCGAAAAGTTTTAGCTCTACCAACATCTAATAACAATAATTGGATGGCTTTAGAAATTAAAAGTCTAAAATCTAATTTGAAATTCATGTTAATTAACATATATGGACCTATCCCTAATGAAGAAAAAAGGAAAGTTTGGCATGAGATCCACCTCTTTTTAAATGATAAATCAAGATATCTATTATTTATTGGAGGAGACTTTAATGCCATCCTAGATCCGGAAGAAAAATTTGGAGGATCTCAATACATATCACAAGCGCAGAAAGACTTTAGTAAATGGGCTACGGACAATCATCTAATAAGTATTAACACAAACAATGGCATTTATACATGGAATAACAGAAGAGCCGATTTAAGCCATATAGCAGGAAAGCTGGATAGATTTTTTATTAGGACAAATTTTGACAACTTTAATCAATTATATTCTGCGAAAATCCTTCCAAAGGCAGGATCTAATCATTTTCCAATCAGGCTGTCAATTACAGAAGATTCAAAACCATCTAGAAACCCATTCAAATTTGAGTTTATGTGGTTTCAAAACCCAGAATTCATTAATCTCCTAGAGGAATGGTGGAAACAAATATCGATTAAAGGATCTAAAATGTTTTGTTTAACAACAAAATTAAAAATTATTAAAAATAAAACATTAGAATGGAATAAGAATAACTTTAATAACATCTTTGAAGAAAAAGTTCAGTTAGAAAAAGAGCTAGCTGACCTTAATAATATAGTAATAGAACAAGGAATGAACAAACAAAGTTATCACAAAGAAAAGGAGTTAATGACTAAATACAATGCAATCCTCCTTAAAGAAGAGATTTTCTAGAAATAGAAATCAAGGGAATCCTGGCTTAAGGAAGGAGATAGTAATACCAAATTCTTCCATAATACCACTAATTTTAAAAGAAGCATCAATAGAATTTCAAAAATTAAGACTAATGAGGGTCATTTCACTAAAGACCCAAAGCAGATATCAGATGTTCTTACGCAATTCTATCAATCCCTTCTCAACAAGATAGAAGCTACCGATCTCAAAGTGCAAAATGAAATGCTTAAAGAATACCTAAATTGATCTTGGATGCTGATAATAAGATGATTAATAATAATTTATCCTTAGAGGAAGTTAAATCAGCAGTGTTCCAACTTCATCCGGATAAAGCTCTAGGCCCAGATGGGTTCCAAGCAGGCTTTTTCCAAAAATGCTAGCATTTTGTTGGGGAGGAGGTGAGGCAAGTAGTAGAAGCAATTAGAAACTCAGGTAATTTGTTAAATGAAATAAACAATACCTTTTTCACATTAATCCCTAAGAAAAATGATAGTACGGAACCAGGGGATTTTAGGCCTATATCCCTATGCAATACTATTTACAAGATTCTTTCAAAATGTCTAGTGAATAGACTTAAAACACTTCTTCCCAATATCATTTTGGAAGAACAGACAGGGTTTGTGGCAAATAGATTGATCTTGGATGGGATAATCATAGTCCAAGAAGTGGTTCATACAGCTCAAATATCAAAGGAACCAAGTATGCTAATCAAGATAGACATCCAAGAAGCATACGACGAAGTAGATTGGAGATTCCTCTATAAATGTTTGGAAGCCTTTGGATTTTCTAAACAAAGGGTTAATCTTATTTTCAACTGCATCTCTACCCCTAAAATCTCAATTCTTATTAATGGTACCCCAAAAGGTTTTTTTAGTATCTCCAAAGGCATTAGGCAAGGAGACCCGTTGTCCCCTTTCCTCTATGTCATCATGGTAGAAGCTTTAGGTAGATCGATATCAAGGCAACAAAAGGAAGGTAATATCTTAGGCTTAAAGGTGTCATAAAATGTTCCTAATATTACCCACCAACAATTTGTGGATGATATGATTTTACCTGGTTCTGCGAATGTTAAAGAAGCTAAAGCCTTTAAAAATATTCTAAATCTTTACATGAAAGCCTCAGGCCAACAAGTAAATCCTACTAAATCAAAAAATTTCTTTATCAACACCTCTTCGAAAGTAGAAAGGGAGATTTGTAATTTGATGGGTTACAAAATAGGTAATTTCCCTTGCAAGTATCTGGGTATTGACTTGGATAAAGGACTTTTATCCTCCAAACTCTGGCAACAAGTACTTACTAAAGTACAAAATAAGAAAATTTCATGGAAAGGAAGATGGCTCACCAAAGCAGGGAGATCGACTATGATCAAATCAGTTCTTTCAGCCATTCCCATGTATCACTTGTCAGTCCTCCCCCTCCCGACTAATATTAAAAAGAGCTTAGATAAAATGTTCAGAGATTTTTACTAGCAAGGTCCAGTAGAGGATAAAAAACTTGCTCTTATAAAATGGGATACCTTATGTAAACCAATTTCCAAGGGGGGCCTAGGTATAAAAAAATCTATTATAGCAAAACCAAGCCCTTGGAGCTAAACTAATTTGGAGACTTTACAAAGAATCTAGTAGTAAATGGGCATCAATACTATTACATAAATATATACCCGATATGGATCCCATTAATTTATTCAGGTCCCAATCACATGTGAAAGGCTCTCGAATATGGAACTTTATTAAGGACTGCAGAGGAATTATTAGTAAATATCTAACATGGGATGTAGGTGAAGGTGATCAAGCTTTATTCTAGGATGATTCGTGGGCAGGCCTTCCCCCACTAAGCAAGTTGGGATTTTCCCCAGAATTTATGGTAGATTGTAAAGAAGCTAAAGGCATTTATCTTAAGGATTATTTATGTAAGAAAGGAGAAACCAAATGGAGCGAGTTGGAGGACATAGACTCCGTAAGCCAAGAGAAACAGAAACTTCTCAACATTCTAAAGGATAGAGAGATATCTCATAAAATGAGATCGGATATATTAATATGGGCTGGATCTAGCAGTGGTAATTATTCCATTAAGGAGGGTTATAATTCTATTATCTGAGAATAAAAAATGGATAATATAGATATACCCTTGAACCTATGCTAGAATAAGTCTTGTCTTCCTAAGGCCGGCATGTTTTTATGGGCAGTTATGCAGAACAAAATTCTAACAGCTGATAGACTAAATAAGGTGGGTTTTGAAGGGCCATCACAGTGTCCCTTGTGTGAGAAACAATCTGAGGATGTTCACCACATCCTCCTAAACTGTACATATACTCAAGAATGCTAGAATTGGCTACACCAGTGTCTAGGGTGGAAATCCACTCTCCAACTAGATCTACTGAGCACACTTAAAGCGTGGCCATCTCTTTATAGAGATAATCTGTATAAGGATATTTGGATGATTTCTCCATCAATTTTAGTTTGGGA